>NMRB01001687.1:105913-135592 GCA_002633025.1 Notospermus geniculatus | reverse complement strand
AAATTTGAAAAAAAAAAGTCAGGGCCTCGAGATCAAAAGTCAGGGCCCCGAGATAAAAAGTCAGGGCCTCGAGATAAAAAAAAATAAACTCGGGGATTCAAAATTTGAAGAAAAAAAAATTACCGTGTCCTTTCCCAGCCACCGTATGTGTCAGTGTCCTTTTTCCTGCTTTTCTTTCGCTGTTTATTCAGAGATTTCTCGTGGAATTTTGATCAGTGCTCAGATGAATGGATCTGATGTAACTGCTGCTCAATTTAAGCGTCAACACAACTTAAGAAATCGTTGAATATACATGTACTTTATCCTCGCCTCT
Source organism: Notospermus geniculatus (assembly GCA_002633025.1). NCBI lineage: Eukaryota > Metazoa > Nemertea > Pilidiophora > Heteronemertea > Lineidae > Notospermus > Notospermus geniculatus. The sequence goes on along the minus strand of NMRB01001687.1, from coordinate 135,279 downwards.
AAGAGGTCAGTCATTAATGTCCAGAAAGTGACACCTTCTGGGCAAGTCTAAGCATTGCCAGGTCATTGTGAGTGCAATATTCCAACAAACTTCCTCGTTCTGATTGGTCGAACAAAGAACGAAGCACCGGCGCCAATTATGGAATGGAACAAAGGCCTAGTCATGAGTACTCTGGACTGACCTCTTAGAGGCGAGGATAAAGTATACTACTCAAAGAAAGTTAAGGACCACTTTTCTCATTACATGTAAAGTCTGGCAACACCTATCTTCGACCTAATGGAATGCGGAAGTCATGTTGTGGCAGAGCTTTGCAGTTTTTAATCACGCCTGTCAATAACTTGTGGTCGTTCCCGATTGTTCGTGTTGTCGACCGGTCATTCAATAGCCGCATGTGATTAAAGGTCCGTGGAAAATCCAACGATCAATTTCCTAACTTCCGCATTCCATTAGGTCAAAGATAGATGTTGCCAGACTTTACTCATAATTCAGTTTCAGTCATTGCTTCAGAACACAATATGCAACAACTAAAACCTACCACATATGTAATTCATCACAGTCTGTTTGAGGTCATTCAGGACAATTATGTCATACCATTTTCAGCTGTAAAAACTGTCGTGTGAAAAAGTTGTGCACAAATTAACAAGTGGTCCTTAACTTTTTTTGAGTAGTGTAATACAACATTTAGCTGTAGTTGTAGAGTTTCAACATTTGTTGTGCAGCATTCAAAATCGCTGTTTCAAAATCACTTAACAGAGGTTATGACCTGCTTCGAGGAGCGAGGGAATACGGGTCTCAAGTGTCAAGATGAAATGTTCCAGGAAAACATAGGGAAACATCATACCTGGTCAGAACATTCTTTGCGGTAATTGTACACGTACATGAGACGTGCGCCAAGTAAATTTTTCAAGATGGACGATTGGCGGCCATATTTGAATTCCAATAGAGCTGAAATTTATTGCATTTATTTAGCGTACCGAGGGTAAGACATTCTATATGCTGTAGTTTATAGACTGGTAGAAGAAGGGTTAAAAAATAAAGCATAAATGAAACATGTGTCACTATGTCTGTTGAAGACTCCTCAATCACATACATCAATCCCACTTGGGGGAAATATTTACGCGCTTTTTAGCTCACCGGGGTGAGCTACATGTGTTACGATGGTGCAGAGTCCGTCGTCGTCCGTCGTCGTCATGTTCCGTTAGCAGGGCACGTTTCGTAACCGCCAGAGCTATTGATCTGAAACTTGGTACATATATACCCCTAGGTCAGATGACCTCGGAAACCGAAAACACAAAAAGTGCAATAACTCCTGAACTAATGACTAGATCTTCTCCAAATTTTTATCATAGGTGTATCTAATAAGGATACGTAACATATGTAACGGGTTTTTGATTTGACCTACTTTTCAAGGTCACAGAGGTCAAATTTTGGCCAAAAGTGACGAACCTGCCACAGTTTGTCATTATTTCACCAAGCGACTTCATATCTTGCATAAACATGCATTGGAGGGGTATCTTTAAAAATACCAAGTTTCGGCCCGATTGGACATCCAATATGGCCGCCAGGTGGCGTAACCTGAAAATCAAATAACTGCTATTACTCAGGAACGACTTGACGTAGAGTGCTCAAATCTGATATTTACGTCCCTCTAGATGACCTTTACATGCATGTCGAATTTCGGCCTGATTTGACTTCCAACATGGCCACTAGGTGGCATAACCCAAAAATCATCAAAATGCTGTAACTCAGGAACGACTTAACCCAAAGTGCTCCAATTTGCTATGTGGCCCCCCTGCAGATGACCTTTATGTGCACGTGAAGTTTCGGCCTGATCGGACATCCAATATGGCCACCAGGTGGCGTAACTCGAAAATCATCAAAGTGCTGTAACTCAGGGACGACTTGACCCAAAGCGCTCCAATGTGCTATGTAGCCCTCTGCAGATGACCTTTATGTGCATGTGAAGTGAAGTTCTGGCCCAATCGGACATCCAATATGGCCGCCCGCCAGGTGGCGTAAACCGAAAATCGTCAAAGTGCTGTAACTCAGGAACGACGTGACCCAAAGCGCACCAATGTGCTATGTGGCCCCCTGCAGATGACCTGTATGTGCATGTGAAGTTCCGGCCCGATCGGACATCCAATATGGCCGCCAGGTGGCCCCCCAAATCATCAAAGTCCTACTTGGGAATGACTTGACCCAGATTGCTCATCCCTCTGTCATTAGACTGTTATGCCCAACCCGGTGACCATTTCATTAAACTTTATCGTTAAACCCAGAACTGAACTTTGTACAGGAGAATTGAGACCCGATGTACAACTAACTTTTGAACGGTTGGATTTACACCCAATACATGTAAATGTATTACAAACAGATAGAAACATGGTGCCTCTTAAAAAACATGTTTTTTTTGTAATTTTTAACTAACGTCCCGACCTGAAATTCCGCCAACGTCACGATGACGTCACGCGCGCAAAAAATCGGCACTTTTTCACTTGGCGTCTGCATTTGTTGTAAGTCTACGTCACCAACGACACAAATTCTTGCACGATGTGAAAGAGGTAGATCCACCGTACAATTTCTCAGTTTCTTATTGAAATCCGTTCATCAGCTTCAGTTTAAATCCCCGTCAAATGTTTGTGCGTCACAAGTTTCATTTCGCTGAACTGCTGCTTACGACGAATTTGAAAGAAAACGGCAGGCAGTTTCAGTGCAGCTGTCCTGCGTCACTCCGGCGTTGGTTTACCTTGAAATGTGACTGTACCTATAGTGTAACCCAAAGATGACATTGTTTCCACGTATTTAAGAAAACATAGGGTTTTTCATATTTTTTCTGCTTTAAAATGGAATTGGCGAAATTGCAGAACCCCCTTTGGTGGGTGTTTCGGTTGAGCGGTGCAGTTTTTTGTGTCGTGACGCATCACGTCATTCGCATCTGGGCCCAGTTTCACAAAGAATCTTAAGTCTAAAGTTTGACTTAAGTCATCATGTGACCAGGTTTCAGCAAATCTGATAGCTTCATTTCAGACTTAAGTTTTTTCTTAGACTTAAGATTCTTTGTGCAACTGGGCCCTGACACGATTAAAACCAAGATGCTTCTCACGTGTGCCAACTTGCGACGGCTGATATTCGGATTGTTTACCAATCAATTAACCTTAGCTTTATACAGTGCCACCGATATAGGTGATACTGCAATCGTATTGCCTTATCCAAAAGAAAAATCATCATATTTAGAAGAAAACTCAGATATCTCGCTAATTGGCGAAATTTTAGGACCACCTCTGTGTGATTAACGTCAGAATTTCGACGTCATACTGCTGGCGAAATTTCAGGTCGGGACGTTAGTTATGTAATTGGAAACTGCGTTTTTATGTATTTTGACCTATTTTGTGTTAATTTACATAAAATGTCATTTCTTATTACATAAAACAATTAAAAACAGGCCTATCTGCTTCTAAAGTGCCATGTTTCTATCTATTGGTAATACATTTATGGGGTGTAAATCCAACGGTTCATAAGTTAGTTGTACATCGGTTCCCATCCTCCTGTATAAAGCTCTGTCTTCGGTCCAATGATAAAGTCAGTTCCAAAAATTCAAAGCTTAATAAAAAAATTTCCCCAAAGGGGATTTATGGGGATTTTCAGTATGTGATTTCTCAGAGTCATATGCATAAAATGACATAAAAATCGTTCACCCCTTACTTTTTCCAGGTTTTGGGAAAAAAATTGGTCTCTCCTACTATAGTCTATCAGGTGATATGAGCCAAAGAGCCTTTTTCAATATGGCGACCTGCCGGCCATATTTGAAGTGCAATAGAGCTAAAACTTGGCCAACGTTTAGTGGGTATCTACGTACATATTCATACCAAGTTATGACATTCTAGCTGCTGTTCTTCATAAGATATTGGCTGAAGTCCCGCCAAGCCAAGATTTGAATTGGACCGAAACTTGGTGTCATAGGTCATCTGACCAAGTTTCAGATCAATAGCCCCAGCGGTTACGAAACGTGCCCTGCCAACGGACGACGGACTCAGCCCGGTGAGCTAAAAATGCGGGGAACATGTTTGATTGGAATATTGGCTAAAAGATTACTTGGGGGAGGGGGTAATTTTTGGGGGCCAGCCGAGTTGGCGTCAAACATTCCTTTGTATATGTCTTAATGCAATGTACATACACACGATATGGGTACATACCCGAGTTGCTTTTTCGTAATAAAGTAACATGCATTCAGCTTGATACCGCCATTGTGTTCAGTTCGTGTGTTAGCGAGGACTACCTTTTTTGAGGTTGCCATGGTATTGAGGAGGTTTAGAAATCACACGATAAACGTAAACGTTAATGACAACGCTATTTTTGTACCGAAAATGCCTAATGTTGACACAAACCCGTGTCCGAGAGCGAGAGGCTGCAGACTAAATTTTCGGACGATTCTAAAAAAGTGGTAACTGTCAGTTTTCGTAACGGCCAAATTTGGTGTATACCCCCATAGCACTCAGCTAGTTCTTTTTTAGTCTTTTTACGAACTTCATGCACGGGCTCGGACGGGAAGGATGCTCCAGAACTTCCAGGCATTATTTGGCCAAATTACACGTTCTAGCCCGGTTTACGATTTTTTCAGTACGGGCAGGACTTTTTGAGAACTGGCTCAGTGCGACAGTACCTTAAACGTTGTCGTTGTGGGCTAACCCACCGTTGTGAAAACTCAGTGATATTACGTATAAGTATAGGCTTATATCATAAAGACATCAAATCCCTAAAGGAACCACTTGAGCACACTCTGTTTCTTGTCCGTTGAGTTCCAGTTTTTCATACCAGATGGCTCTTGTCACCCTAATTTCCATGTAAAAATAATATTTCTAATCAAATTTGGGTTGGTGGCCGTAGCATACAACAATCCACTAGCCCTGAGCCCAGATTTGTGAAGAACGGCCGGGTCATAAAGGTGCCAGGGCTGGATAAACCTGTTGGTCACATCCTTGTACATGTACAGTAGCCTATCTAAATGTATAACAGTTCACCCGAGAGACACATTATGCGCGCGGGTACTGCCTCTGCTAAATGTTCCATATCACAAGAAATACTGAATTGAATCGTATATGGAATTTTCACACATCATGGAGAAGACCCATAGCTATCGTATAAACCAATTGGAAGAAGTTTCATTGAAAATTTCTTTGGGTATCACGTTTTTCTCAGAATGTCGCAAACCATAAGTGACACCTTTAGGGGTTTGATGTCTTTATGCTTATATGTGTATATGGAGAATGTAAGAAATGAGAAACTTACCAATCAAAGAGGAAACGTTTTTTTCAGACCTTAATTCGAATCGGAACCACGGCTATCAGCAGATAGTCCGCTAAACGTACTTCGACGAATATCCATTATTTGCCGGAATTTTGACCACACAAATGATGCAGGTTGAGATCAATATGAATGCTGACAACGGCGATTGAGGCTGTCGAACTAGCATTAGCAGAGAGGCAACAGTGCCATAGCTTAGGGAGCTTCACCGCCTGCATGTTGTAGGGGGCAGGCAATATACAGTAAAAATGTTTTCGGGCCTTGCATCACCAGTACAGTGACCTGACCTCGAGGCCTGTGTTACATACAGTATATTCATATAGCGTATGTCAATATATGGAATTTAGTTCCCTTTCTCCGGACACCTTGGAACATTTACTTTGTAGTGAATCACTAATGGAAGATGTCAACGAAGCTGGGGTTACTCGTGTCCTGAACCGGGCCATTTTATTTCATGGCTGTTTGAGGCATCTCCGATGTGCAGGTAAAAAAATTGGAAAAGCCGCACGATGTGACGTCATTTTCGAAGTGGCAAAATATTTTCAGGAGAGACAGGTGTGATAAAATCTAATGTCCCCACCCGCCTGATGTCCCCCTGCATTGTTTGTAACAGGATTAAGGATCTTGGTCTCTCTCTATCCAATTCAATGGTGCCGCTTAATCCGTAAATGTATTGTTGGGGAACATCACATATCGGGGGACATTAGATTCTACTACACCGGTTAACAGACATTGTTTTACGTGGTTTTGGTTCGATTTGCAAGAGGTCATTCCTGTGTAGGACGGGAAAAAGCTTTCTTCTACATGTACATTATAAAGGTAGAAATCCACCATTGATTTTCAAGCTGATTTTGCGTTGCGACTTGCTTTTCTACTGGGTTGCGTTGCAACTGGGCACTCGATCGCCGTAGTTGACTCGCTAGACGTGATTTCCACCAATGGCGAAGATGTGGTCAGTTTCAATCGGCAATCGGTCGGCGACGTGACCGGTAGTTCCTTGCGGTCGTATTCAATGAGGACCCTAGCTCACTGGCTCAATAGGTGTCACTAGTGGTTAAATCTATTGAAATGAAACTGGCAACTCGGTCCTGATCAATTTCCCACACAAAAGCCGTCCATTGTATAGGACCGAGTTTCGGTGTGCTGCCCTCTATCGTAGCTAGGATGCCCATTGCAAGTAGCAGGTTGCAAACAAGTCGCAACACAGAAAATCAGCAGTGGATTCCTAGCTTGAGGCTAGCTTTCCATTCACGCGATTTTCGAGCGGCGATCGCCCGAAAGCATTGTCCTCGGACCGGACCACTGGACACGGACAAAGATTTTGCACGTTTGTCACGTTTGTGCGCGAAAACGTTTGAAGGCATTGTATTTCTCCGCGCGGTGACCTACGAAGCGGAAACAAACAGTGCTTTCGAGCGTTTCCGCGCACGGAAACGCGCCAACGGAAAGCAGGCCTAATGATGAAAATAACGTAATATGTACACGTATGCAACTTCAGTGTAGATGTGATATTTGCTGAATGTTGAGTTCTATTCTACATCTCTTCTCTCTAACTATTATGTGGTTATCTGGAGTGAAATGTACATTTCTACTAAGGAGTACTAGTAATCACCCCGAGGAGTACTTGGCGCGAATTTTTTATCTGTTACATGTAAATGCAATTCTAGGCTATTGCATCATTCTTTACGTTTTTATATGCAATGAATGCATTTCTAAGTTTTGAACAATATGCGATGAATAAATCAACTGTCCGTTATGTGCCACAAAGCTACGAAAAGTATGAAAAGCACATGTCATGTCACATGAAATTGCTGTGTAGCGTCAAACAATATAATCATCATTGAAAGTAGGAATTGTAAATGACTCTTAATTACCCTTGACTACCAATTATAAAATCATCAAGACTTGAATCAGCAGTGTAAATTGCCTGTATAAATGTCCGTTTGTGATACGAACAGTCCCCTGTTGGCACTATTTCCATGGCAATGATTCGTAAGAAGTAATCTTTGAGGACTCAGTCTGAAAGTACCAATCACTGGGTATCGCCTTCATTCCCCGCGGCCACTGGTTAGGACTACTAATTCTCATCTGCTCATTCAGTTCTAAGACAAATCCTCGTAATTGGAGCATTCGATTTGAATGTATCTGAACTGATCGCTTTGGCGCAAATGTAACTGAATTAGCCCTGTGCTTGAAGGCTAAAGAACGGCCAAACGAGACATACATTTTAAGACGGCAATCAAATGAATTGAAATCATAGAATTTCGTATTCTGCGGGCCGATTTAATAGACGTTGGCTAAGCTAACCGTTGGTTCCACCAAAAATAGATAGAAAAATGCGAAAAATGTACAACTAAATTTTTCACAAAAAAGTCCCATTTTCTAAGCTCTGTATACCGCTAACTATCCATCCAGGCAGGGCTTTTTGGTGAAAATTTCGTTGTACACTTTCCGCACGCCTATCTATTTTTGGTGGAACCAATGGTTAGCTTAGCCAGCGTCTATTAAATCGGCCCTGCGTCCCAGAGGCAACAGTGTGGTACTGTGCCGCGGGTTCTCCTCCGGTTCTCGTTCAAATGTCGCTCAGTGATTCTTCATATCGAAACATATCGAAACTTTAGTGTCTGCGCCGTGGCGCTCATTACTAAAACGCCATATTTGAACACAAGGGGCCGATTTCACAAAGCGCGTTTAAGACTTAGACGCGTGTAACTTCACTAAATACACGCACTTCCACCATGCATTTGACGAAGTTAAGGCCCGTTTCCACTATAGCGGATTCCGCCGCGTCATGCGGCGAGCGGAGCGGTTTTCACAGGCATTGGGATAATCAATAGGCCATTGTGTTGTAAAACCATCGAAGGATTATCCAAAGCCCTGTGAAAACCGCACCGCTCGCCGCAAACCGCCGCGGAATTCGCTATAGTGGAAACGGGCCTTTACACGCGTCTAAGTCTTAAACGCCCTTTGTGAAATCGGCCCATAGCGTTTCGAAGTTTCACCAATAGTTTGGATACAGTTACATGTAAGCCGGCATTCACTGACAACATAGGGATACCCCCCTCCACTCAATTATCTACATGGTCTACCTACCACGATAGATTCATACCCTTCCTCTCTCCACCATTACATGAGGGACCTTACTCTGGATATAGAGAAGGGTAATCTGACATAGCCTACACCTCTCGCAAAGAATGGTGGTCTACGTACTCACTGCGAGAGTCAATAGGGAGGTTTCGAAATCAAACGATAAACGTAAACGCTAACGACAACGTTATTTTTGTATCGAAAATGCAATATAAAATCTGTTTAATGTGTACATGTAGTATGAAAAATAACGTTGTCGTAAAGTTTATGTTTATCGTTTGATTTCGAAACCTCCGTACTGAAACGTGAGTGGCGTTTTGAGTTTGAGATCGACCTTTTGTTGGGAAAATCGGCAAACAGTCGATGAATCAGGGAACAAATTCTACTGATGAACCCGAAGACCATCGCCCAATTTATTTGATTATGTCAAACCGACATGACCCGTTTAACAAAGAGGCGTGCAACATGGCATTTATACCAAGGGACATGTCAGGGAAATCAGCTTCGTCATGTTCTACCTAAATTACTCGTACAGGTATTGCAACAATAAAAATCACGGATTTTTAAGATTACAATGAGATGGGATTGGAAGATAGATCAGGAAGTGTTTGTAGAAAAAAATGACACAAATAACTGCTTTTATGTCGACATGCCCCCGAGTCATCTGAATCCCTCTGACCTTAAATCTATTTATAGTTGATACTCGGCGTAGATGTATGGGCGGTTATATCCGTAAATTAAGGGTAGCATGAAACGTACATGTAGACGTTATAAGTGAAATACTGAGACGTAATTATATATTCAAATAAGACCTGTGATGCTGCAATTTCTTTTTGTGTATGCACACTTCTAAAGTCATTTGTGTGTACATACGAGAAACATAAACGTCCCAAAAGTACTCTTTTATACAATAATTTGTAAGTGAAACATTTAGACGTTCAGCATATTTAAATAAGATACATGTACCCCGCAAAACTGAGAGGTATCGCACTTCTAAGACGTTGCGCAAAGATGAGACGTTCGGTGAAACACAGACGTTCAGCATAAATAAGATGTCCCACATGACAAGACCAAATTTTTGCTAAGACGTCACGCACTTCTAAGTGCGAGATAAGGCGAATAGAGCAGACACCCTCAGTTTTGCGGGACATCTTATTTATGCGGAACGTCTATGTTTCACTCACAAATTCTTGTATAAAAGCGTACTTTTGGGGCGTTTATGTTTTTCGTACACACAGATGACTATAGAAGTGTGAATACACAAAAGAAATTGCAGCATCACGGATTCCTTTATGATATTACGTCTTAGTTTTTCACTTATAACGTCTCCGTTTCATACTACCCTTAATTTGCGGATATAACCGCCCATAGTATCGCATGTCTGTTATTCTGCAGCAGGTACGCAATGCATTTTCCCAACGGCTGCTACCCACCATACAAAGAGGCCATAGGAATCTGTGAATAGTCATGATACATGTATTTGCTGTTTGCCAAGAGAGGTCCAAAAAGCATGTCGAATGTGCACTGCTATTCTGTGTGGAGGTCACGAATGCATGCACGTTCGACATGCCGTTATTCTGAGAGAGGTCTGCTATTCTACCGAGGAGGTCATGTTTTTCTGTTTGGGAGGCCCCTGTTATTCTGAAAAGAGGTTGTTATTCTGTCGAAGAGGTCCTCTGCCGTGGTCTGGTAAAACCTAGTAAATCAGATTTTCATCAAAATTGAGTTAAGACCATTTTTGGACTCACTAGGATATACCCCTTCATGAAATACATTCACAGTCATTTGCAAAAATATCAAGTATCTTCCAAGATCATACTGATCAGGCAGAACCTAGTAAGTCTCACATTTGGATACTCTTGATCAAGAAAATCCTAGCAACTACGAGCAGCCTCCGGGTCAGTTTTTAGGTCACTGTTCTGTGTAGAGCATGGCTGATTCAGTCTGCAGTCATACTGGCGTTGTCAAAGTTTCTTTTGGTATTTTCATTTAAAATTGTAGACTGGGAAGTTAATAATGAATTCACCAATCTCGTACCCAGAGATTAGTTACGCTCGGCCGAGGTTGATGGTCGCTACACTAATCTCTGGAGACGGCTAAGCCCTAGCGGTGGCTTCGGGAACCAAAATGCAAGGCAAATGCGTTACACACAGCGCATCCCGCTTCACTCCAAGTTTATACAGTGCGCCAAGTACTGCTGTGGATTTTCCTCAATAAATACAACAGATCCCTCGAAAAAACCTTTCTAAGGACATTTTTGTGTGTACATTTTATACTCAAGTCATCTCAAGTCATTTCAGTGCATTTGTGGTTAAAATTCGGTCTAAAATTGCACGATACCAAAAATCACACCTAAGGCGTGAAATGGCTAGCCGTCTCCAGAGATTAGTGGAGCGACCTACAACCTCGGCCCGAGCGTAACGAATCTCTGGGTACGAGATTGTGAATTCACGTGAAAAACTGATGCTGCAGTTGGCTCTGGAGAAGGTGAAAAGGTGTCAAAATGCTGCGGCTAATGGTAGTAGGCCTAGAGAGGCGGGCACCCCAGTCAACACTGTCACTGCTCACTCTCCTATATCACATGGGCTAAATCCCACGATTTATCAGTTTTTTGCATTTTTCTCGAAATGATCAAATTGTGACTTTGAATACTAGACGCAAGGGCCCAACGCGCCGCGTAGCGGTCAACAGCGAAGCTAGCCAAAGACTTGTCACGGGTCAGTCAATAGAACTGGACTCATAGGAAATATGCACCTAATGTTCAGATGGAATATACCGGACGGTTGGTTCACGTTTTTAGTGGCTGTGAACGTAGATGGATACATTATGTAGCGATATACTGACAGATTTACTGGGGACTTGCTCTGTGGTTGTTGTAAAATGCGATTTTTGTAAGATTATTCTGATTTGTGACGTCATTTTCTATCATCATAAAAATATGTTGAGTAGCTGGGATATATTTATAAACATTTATTGAGTAGCCACTATCATGACTTGGCCGGCTGGCGCATCGGTAGAGCGTCCGGCTATGAATCTGGGGCGCCGGGTTCGAGCCTTGCGATAGGCAATTTTTTTCGCGTGTCGTTTCTCTGTTTATTTTTTTTGCTGAACACTTTCAGTCGCAGGACGAATATCTCCCCAGCCCTTCCTTTCCCTACAAATCTGCATTTGCTAATAAATACTTATAACCACAGATCCCTGTCAGCTGCCCCTGCATTCAGAGAGACTTTCACTAAGTCTCTCTGAATGCAGGGGCAGCTGACGACCATCGACATTCCCCTCCCAGTCACCAAAAATATCAACACCCCAACTAACGTTCAAGACTACTGGGTTTTACCAGATGAGGGCAGTCCTGTTATTCTGCAATTCGAGTCCACGCAGACCTTACCAATGAACTCTTCTAAGGATGAGATTAAACAGAGAATGTTCGAGGTCATCCGTGTCAGTGTCATCCTGCAGCCTATGAAACATCACCTCCTTGAAGCTATGAGATTACACGGGCTGCCAATCATGTTCTTTGATATGGCATGTAATGGAGACTCGATGTTTGCACATCGTGACGCGATTACTCAAATCAAATTTTGTGAGGAGAATTTCGTGCTTCCTGGCAGAGCAGTTCATGAGCACTCACTGGAATGGTTTTTACAAGAAAGGAGTTACAATCGAAAAATGAAGAGGAAGGCTAGGAAACTCTACTAACGTAACTTTTCATGGAAAACATCAAACTGACGTATGTGTACAAAGAGTAATGAGATTCGAATGATGATCGTAATTCTTTTAAGAATACAACTGCTTGGAGACCAATCCTGAATAGATGTAGGGCCTATACAAGACGCCTAATTGCTATAGATTGAAAATACTGTATCCCTCCGCAAGCTGTGTCCCCATTCAATGGCCAACCGATATTTCGGAAGAGGTGAATACTATTATCATTCATTTGGAGTCAACAAACAGCCGGCGCTAGCTGGCCTTCGCCATCTCAGGAGCAGATTTGTTCTTGCTCGGACTATCAGACAGCAACAGCTCCTGAACTGCCGATCCAAGTTGCAATCAAAATGCAATTTTTTACTAATTTTTTTGGGATAGACACACTGCAGCCATGTAACGCATAGTTGAGATAGAGGTATATGGTATACCGATACGCTGGCGAACAAAGGTTTCATGGTCGTGAACCCTATATTAGGCCATTGTTCGCCAGCGTGTTCGTACACCGTATATTACGGAGGTTAAGATATCAAACGATAAACGTAAACTTTACGACTACGTTATTTTTAACTAGCCATTCACCAGACTTTTTCGGTACAAAAATAACGTTGTCGTTAACGTTTACGTTTATCGTTTGATTTCTTAACCTCCCTATTAGCGACGTTCCGCAAATCTGACGAAACACGAAGTACGAAATACGAAATTCAACTTCATTTCCAGGACCTAATGTATTTCTGGAGATGGTTGGTGCCACAATGTCCCTGCTGCCAGTGCGTCTTTTAACACAGGCCTATCATGTAAGACCGAGGGAGTTGGTGCATCTTGAATTTTAAATTTCCAGTTCGTATTTACGAAATGGAAACGAAAGATAAATTTCAAAGTTTAATATACGCCGTAACTCTATCGGTCTAACGTCATACGCTAAAAGATCATGGAAATGAAGTCCAATTTCGTATTTCGTACTTCGTGTTTCGTCCGATTTGCGAAACCTCATTAATACTCGTACATGTATGTGAACTCAAGCTTACACGCATGACACAACTTTGATGCATCCCCCGCACAACGAACCCCTGAAGCATCAAATACATGTAACCGACTCCATAATTACATTGTACATGCACCATCAAATAGCATCTTAATTCTTTTCTGGTTCTGCGAGTGTATATTTTTTGTACGGTTGTCAATGTCTTGAATCAAAATACGTAAACGTTTGTAATCGAATTCCTTGCCAGCTGCTGCATTGAGGTTATAGAGTTGGATGTCAAACTTGTTTGATTGCCCAAATTTTCTATCTCATGCTGTTTGAATTCCTCAGGCTAATCACTGATAATTCCAGCAAAAAATTGTTGTTTTGTGCTCAAAAGGCTTTGCACGCTGGTTGAACATCGAGGCAAATCTTTCATGTTGTAATTTCAAATAATCAAATATCACGGTTTAAAAAAACGACAAGATTCATTTCCTGAAATTTTCTGAAAAGGCAAGATGATTTAGTTCAATTGGGAATAAATTTCCTGCAGTTGGAAATTTAACGGATATTGTTTGTTTCACTAAAAGCTAAGACAGGCGGGTTGACAACGTCTCTCTTTGGTGAAATTCATTTTTATTTCGACGGAGTTCTTTTGAGTTTCCTCTGTGTAACTTGATGGCTATTTCTGTTGTTGATTTACATTCCTCCTTTTGCAAATTTTATTGAGACGCAGTCTGGGTGATTTCCGCACTGACAGTTCCCCATTGAGGAAAAGCTGTTGTATTAACCCAATTTTACCTGCCCTTTTCCTAAATACTGTATGTACTTAGAAACCTCTTTAACCAAATCATACCCAACCCCGTTTTTTTCGCCGCGAAAACCTACCTGTACCATTGTGTACAACTCTTAAAGATAATGTATCACGGGAATTTTCGCGGGCCACGAAATTCATTGTTTATTACATTTTGTTTGTTTATGTCCAGGCTTTCTTTGTCTTATGCGTAATTTGTTGGTGGCATGCCCTTCTAGAAATTCTGTTGATTCCAAAAGTATTCATTTTGGTGGGTTGGCATGTCCCAAAAGTAAAAAAAAACATAATGTAAACATCCATGTTTACAAACATTGAATGTTAACAATGAAGTCGTGATACATTATCATGTCCCAAAAGTCCAAAATAACATAATGTAAACATCCATGTTTACAAACATTGAATGTAAACAATGAAGTCGTGATACATTATCTTTAAGTCTGCCCATGAAGGCGGGTATTGGAACTGTGGTATTGTCCGGTTCAGGATGTTATAGGTGGCTACATCCAGATCAATACGGAGGTTTAGAAATCAAACGATAAACGTAAACTTTACGACAACGTTATTTTTCATGCTACATATTAACCAGATTTTATATTGTCGTTTTATGTTGTCGTTAACGTTTACGTTTGTCGTTTGATTTCTAATCCTCCCTAATGTATCACGCCTCACGATCCTAAGATGAATATTATCTGCGTGTTCACGTTTTTGTGGGTGAAGTGATAAATTCGTCTTTTTGATCTATTGGTAACTACCTCAGGTCTTCGAATCTCAGGAAATAATCAGAGAGAAATGACGTCTCAACTCCAATCGCTCGTCATTTCCGCCCGCAAAGCTCTTATTTCAAGAGATGTCAGCGATCAACTGTATTAGTCTATTAAGGGCGATTTGGCATGGCGCTGACTACAATTTTTCCATATCTCGCATCGTTCTTTCTCAATTATTTTCTGTGTAATGATTGTGAAAAAAAATTAGATTAATCTATCTGTCGATCCAGGACAATTTGTATTCTGTGGTAGTATTTTGTCGCCATCAATTGGCCTCATTTTATGCCTATTACAACCACAGCAATCAATCAAATTCAGATGAGGCATCCAAAGTTCCAGTGATTGTTACAGTTAGTGTACATATAAATTGTATCTCCTCTGCCATAGATTGCGGTCGGACCCCAACAATTACGAACTTCGTACTAAAGTACGCAACTAATACCCGATGAATGTCAAAATGAAAAGCGTTAATTCTGTAATTTTGACTCCGAGTGTTGCACTGATGCCAGTGAATACCTGATAAACAGTGTAAACTCGTAAACGGTACGTCAGTAGGGAGGTTAAGAAATCAAACGATAAAGATAAACTTTACGACAAAGGTAAACTTTACGACAACGTTATTTTTCATACTACATGTACACATTCACCAGATTTTATATTGCATTATCGGTACAAAAATAACGTTGTCGTTAACGTTTACGTTTTCTTATCCTCCCTATTGGCCCTGTTTTTCACAAATGTTGACATTGCAAATTTTCTGATTTTCCTCACAACACATGCCTCAGATAAAAAGCCTTCTTCACGTTGTTTACGTACATGTACGAACATGGGGCATACGTTCGGACTCCTACAGTGTCCAGGGCCGATATTCATAAATGTAAGTTAAGTTGAAGTGTGACACTCGTATCCTTTGTTCAACACAAACATGACAAAAGATAAGTACATGTAATACATGTAACTTTGACTTCAATATGTTTACAGTGTGAATGTGGACCCAAGGTCCATATTCATAAAAGTACATGTACTTAAGTCGAAGTGTGACACTTATCCTTTGTTCAACACAAAAGAGAAGTATCACACTTTGGGCCGTATTTTAGAACGTTCCTTAACATTAAGGTCCACCTTAAATCTATTGTTCTCGATGGTTTTACAATAGACTTAAGGTCGGCCTTAACGTTAAGGAACGTTCTAAAATACGACCGGGCCGTATTCTAGAACGTTCCTTGACATTAATGTCCACCTTAAATCTATTGTTCTCGATTGTTTTACAATAGACTTAAGGTCAACCTTAACGTTAAGGAACGTTCTAGAATACGGGTCTTTGACTTGAGTACGTTTATGAATACGATGGACCCAGGCCTCTGGGAGCTCATCTAAAAGGTAGCAAAAGTCGATTTTGAATCATTCGTGTGTGTCAGGAGAGTACATGTAAAGGTGTGGGAAACTTATCTGGTGGTCCATCTTGACTGTCATCGTGCCTACTCTAAGACATGTCAGGAAAGCAAACCAGGACATACGGCGTAATCAAATCTAGGAAACCCAGCAAAGAAACACAGACGCTGAATTTATGGCGTTTGATTGGATTACTAACTGATTCGCAACCTACTCAGCAGCCGCTAAACAAATGAAGCAGAAAACTGTGTACAATAGTTAACCAGAGCTGCAGGTCCGGGAATCGTACTTTTACATTATTACAAAACTGGCACGTGGCTTGTTATCACCGTGCTAATCGTATTACTTTGCATCATTAGCCGTGGTTACACTACATAAAATCCCCGGTTTTTTTGCGGTCACACCTATGAATTGCCGGGCTTCAAGAAACCCGTGTCTGAAAAACACGGGCTTTTGAGACACGGCAAGCTCGCCGTGCTATTCGAAATCCCCGTGTTTTCGTTAGTTCTTAGCACGGCTACAGATGGCGCAGCCATTAAGTGACCTCGTTTCGCTCCTCCAACTGGCCTAGGGGCAATTATGTACCAAGTTTGGTGCCAATAGGCCCAGCGGTTACGAAACGTGCCCTAGGATAACTGATGCCGACGACGCCGGACGACGGGGACACCGCGTGACGACTATACATGTAGCTCGCAGGTGAGCTAAAAAAGTGTCGATAGCTTGCTTTGTTATATTTTGGGCAACGTTTTTAAGAACACGTTATCGTGAATATGTTTTCTGCCTAGCCCATTTTCCTTTCTGAAACAAAATCCTAGTGCTAGCCTACATGCATACGAACAGCAAGATGTTGAAAGAATCTCACCACTGACAAGCCCTGTTGGATTTGCAGTTTTCCCTTGACAGCCCTTTCAGCAATACCGGCACATCATGCTGAGCATTCTGAGCCACGAGACACACAGATACATAAGTGAAATGAGAGACATAGTCCGTGATCAGAACTTCTCTAATTATCCGAAGAAAGTCACGAATGATGGCTGTGGGTCACAACCTTCACTGAGACCACACTGATCCTAGTATAATTGGAAAACCTACGAGTGGCGCGCTGATCCCTTAATAATAGGGAGCTATCTCATTCAAGACAATCTCCCAGCTGATTTATTGTGACATGTACACAAGGCCACTGCCCTCGGCCCCAGAAGAAAGGCACTTACCACTCCGTTGAACCCGCCGGAAAGAGACGCACAGAGGAGACCAATCTTCAAGGGGATATACAGACAGAACTAGACCCAAGAGTAAGGCATCCCTTTCAAATCATTTTACCAACTTCCATGTTCTAAACAGAGTAACTAAGTAAGGACGGAGGAATGTGCTGTACGTGGTACCAGTTTATCTTTATGGAGTCGTTTAATAGACATTTCATATTCAAATTATTTCTAATTCAAAAATACACAGTGACAGAGTAGCCTGACTCCATCCTCCCACAGCAGGAGTTGTTACCTCGCTCCTCTTCATCCGCTCACACAAACCCCTGCTGAAATAGAACGGCCAGTGAATCTGTTGTGGCTGTTCCATACTCCAGTTGCACTCCCTGTATTTTAAGGATGACTGGAGAAGTACAAATTCGTGGTTTTACCCAGTTTGATTTTAAAGTTTTATCCTTTACAAATCACTTACATCTTTCCAAAATTGACTGAATTTTATCACAAAGATTCTTCCTGTGTATAGGAAAGATTCTTATTATTTTTGATTGTTATTATGAGTCATAATTATTTAATATTGACACCCTGAAAATGCTGCATTCTGATTGGGCAATGGTTTTCTGACCGCCTCTGCTTGCCTGGGAAGCCCAATTTCAGCAGGGCTTTGTGTGGAGTGTATGAAGAGGAACGAGACCAAAGCCCTGCTGTGGGAGGATGCCTGACTCTCACATTTCACGCGACGTGTTTATCTTATCGACGAAATAACATTCCACAAATCATGTTCAATGAGGAATACTAGACGAACATTTGAAATTGGCACAAATTAACAAATGCAATTCTTCCCGATAAAATTTTAATGAAACACAATATATGATGAAGTTAGTGCAATAATTTAAATTCCAAAGAACTGCACAAAACTTCGCTGTAAGAAACAACATCCTTATGTAAGAGTCTGGCATTCCGCGATGATTAGCGTCATCAAAGACGGTCCAAATGATGGCTCGTGGAAGATTGAAAACGATGTAGAATATTGATACCAAAATCAAGTTGACGAGTACAGATTTTTGCTTGTGGTCTATAGTGACTGCCACCTTTTTCCTTTCATGTTGGGCTTTTATCAAACCGAAAACGATGGCAACATTGAAAAGCAATATAAACACACATGGTAACAAAACATACCGCAGACTGTCACTAACGAAATCAACGGAAACATCTTTGTAGTAACAATTAGATCCCGCTACATTTGTGAAATTCCCCATTAAAACTGCGACGTGTACATTTGCTAGAATGCTTATCAGGACGATTATCAACAGGGCAAGTTTTCTGTTGCGGTCAGACAGCAAGGATCGTTTCAAAGGAAACCAAACAAAAAACGCCCTTTCAAATGTGAAACTGACAAGGGTAAATGACGACATCGTGGCACAGAAGTAAAACATGAATCTGAGAAGTTTGCAACATACGTTTGAAACACCAAACAGATCTACGTACGCTATGTCAAAGATAAGAGCCATGCTACGCCGAAGCCATTTGACGATTATCAACAGGGCAAGTTTTCTGTTGCGGTCAGATAGCAAGGATCGTTTCAAAGGAAACCAAACAAAAAATGCCCTTTCAAATGTGAAACTGACAAGGGTAAATGACGACATCGTGGCACAGAAGTAAAACATGAATCTAAGGAGTTTGCAACATACGTTTGAAACACCAAACAGATCTACGTACGCTATGCCGAAGATAAAAGCCATGCTACGCCGAAGCCATTCTGGCAGCGTGTGGAATATCAACACGCCAGCGTCGCCAATCGTTACGAGAGAGAAATACTGCACTGTCGGGTCACCGCTTCGCTTTGTCCTCAAGAACACGGCCATCGACAGGAGATTCCCAATCAAGCCAACTACTATCATGATGAGGACGCCATATCCCTGGATGTAACCGAAAACATCAAAAATGGAAACGGAATTTTCTCCGTCAGGAAGAGTTGATGCTGTCTTTATGTCCATGCTGAACCGTTGCAGCAAAATTGTCGTTCTCTTGAATACCTAAAGAAAATCTAAGCAGACACACACTACCAACTAGTTTTGCATCAATTTATCCTGGTCCACAATTGCTTCTTGTTTTGCAAGAAATATCTTGTAATGATTATGAACATGCATATGTATATGTACGTCTCGTTCACTAGACTGGACGACGTTGCCTCGGAATCGTCCGAACACCGTTTATACTGAAATATGCCTGTAGTAATAGAGTTTGCAAGAGCCTGCCATGATTGCTTCGCGTTATTTTTGGGTTACTTCTGTTGAAAATTGATATTTTCAGAGATGAGAATGCACGTTAATAGATGCTTTTACTTCACGTAAACAAAGAGTATGATAAATTCGAAAATAGAATGACACATGTATTTTGCATTGTAGCGGCATTAGGTGTCCAGGCTTTCTTTGTCTTATGCGTAATTTGTTGGTGGCATGCCCTTCTAGAAATTCTGTTGATTCCAAAAGTATTCATTTTGGTGGGTTGGCATGTCCCAAAAGTAAAAAAAAACATAATGTAAACATCCATGTTTACAAACATTGAATGTTAACAATGAAGTCGTGATACATTATCATGTCCCAAAAGTCCAAAATAACATAATGTAAACATCCATGTTTACAAACATTGAATGTAAACAATGAAGTCGTGATACATTATCTTTAAGTCTGCCCATGAAGGCGGGTATTGGAACTGTGGTATTGTCCGGTTCAGGATGTTATAGGTGGCTACATCCAGATCAATACGGAGGTTTAGAAATCAAACGATAAACGTAAACTTTACGACAACGTTATTTTTCATGCTACATATTAACCAGATTTTATATTGTCGTTTTATGTTGTCGTTAACGTTTACGTTTGTCGTTTGATTTCTAATCCTCCCTAATGTATCACGCCTCACGATCCTAAGATGAATATTATCTGCGTGTTCACGTTTTTGTGGGTGAAGTGATAAATTCGTCTTTTTGATCTATTGGTAACTACCTCAGGTCTTCGAATCTCAGGAAATAATCAGAGAGAAATGACGTCTCAACTCCAATCGCTCGTCATTTCCGCCCGCAAAGCTCTTATTTCAAGAGATGTCAGCGATCAACTGTATTAGTCTATTAAGGGCGATTTGGCATGGCGCTGACTACAATTTTTCCATATCTCGCATCGTTCTTTCTCAATTATTTTCTGTGTAATGATTGTGAAAAAAAATTAGATTAATCTATCTGTCGATCCAGGACAATTTGTATTCTGTGGTAGTATTTTTGTCGCCATCAATTGGCCTCATTTTATGCCTATTACAACCACAGCAATCAATCAAATTCAGATGAGGCATCCAAAGTTCCAGTGATTGTTACAGTTAGTGTACATATAAATTGTATCTCCTCTGCCATAGATTGCGGTCGGACCCCGACAATTACGAACTTCGTACTAAAGTACGCAACTAATACCCGATGAATGTCAAAATGAAAAGCGTTAATTCTGTAATTTTGACTCCGAGTGTTGCACGGATGCCAGTGAATACCTGATAAACAGTGTAAACTCGTATAGTTCGTTCCAGATACCTAAGGCTGGGTTTACATTGAGGCACACGCGACACGAACACGGAGACGAACAAAGGTTTCATGGTGATGAATCCTTTGTGAAGCCATTGTTCGCCTGCGTGTCCGTGTCGCGTGTACCTCGATGTAAACCCAGCCTAAGGCAAATGGTACTAGGTTGAACTCTGCAATGTTACACGACCCTGTTCACTACAATTTTGATGAGCTATTGCACAATACTTTAACAGGCGAGTCAAATGGCACAGAGATTAATGCATGTCACCTTGCCTATTGGCTGTGTTTGTGGTCAAGGTGTTAGTAATAGACTAACCACAACTGACAAGGTTAGCCAAGTGCGATTTGCCTTAGGTATCTGGAATGGACTATAAACGGTACGTCAGTAGGGAGGTTAAGAAATCAAACGATAAAGATAAACTTTAAAGATAAACTTTACGACAACGTTATTTTTCATACTACATGTACACATTCACCAGATTTTGGGGAGGTTTCGAAATCAAACGATAAACGTAAACTTAACGACAACGTTATTTTTCCTACAACACATTAACAGATTTTATATTGCATTTTTGGTACAAAAATAAAGTTGTCGTTAACGTTAACGTTTATCGTTTGATTTCGAAACCTCCCTATTATATTGCATTATCGGTACAAAAATAACGTTGTCGTTAACGTTTACGTTTTCTTATCCTCCCTATTGGCCCTGTTTTTCACAAATGTTGACATTGCAAATTTTCTGATTTTCCTCACAACACATGCCTCAGATAAAAAGCCTTCTTCACGTTGTTTACGTACATGTACGAACATGGGGATACGTTCGGACTCCTACAGTGTCCAGGGCCCATATTCATAAATGTAAACTACTTAAGTTGAAGTGTGACACTCGTATCCTTTGTTCAACACAAACATGACAAAAGATAAGTACATGTAATACATGTAACTTTGACTTCAATATTTTTACAGTGTGAATGTGGACCCAGGGCCCATATTCATAAAAGTACTTAAGTCGAAGTGTGACACTTATCCTTTGTTCAACACAAAAGAGAAGTATCACACTTTGGGCCGTATTTTAGAACGTTCCTTAACATTAAGGTCCACCTTAAATCTATTGTTCTCGATGGTTTTACAATAGACTTAAGGTCGACCTTAACGTTAAGGAACGTTCTAAAATACGACCGGGCCGTATTCTAGAACGTTCCTTGACATTAAGGTCCACCTTAAATCTATTGTTCTCGATGGTTTTACAATAGACTTAAGGTCAACCTCAACGTTAAGGAACGTTCTAGAATACGGGCCTTTGACTTGAGTACGTTTATGAATACGATGGACCAAGGCCTCTGGGAGCTCATCTAAAAGGTAGCAAAAGTCGATTTTGAATCATTCGTGTGTGTCAGGAGAGTACATGTAAAGGTGTGGGGAACTTATCTGGTGGTCCATCTTGACTGTCATCGTGCCTACTCTAAGACATGTCAGGAAAGCAAACCAGGACATACGGCGTAATCAAATCTAGGAAACCCAGCAAAGAAACACAGACGCTGAATTTATGGCGTTTGATTGGATTACTAACTGATTCGCAACCTACTCAGCAGCCGCTAAACAAATGAAGCAGAAAACAGTGTACAATAGTTAACCAGAGGTGCAGGTCCGGGAATCGTACTTTTACATTATTACAAAACTGGCACGTGGCTTGTTACCACCGTGCTAATCGTATTACTTTGTATCATTACATCTTATTCTGAATTGATCCATTGTTGTTGTAGGTGTGATTGTGCAGTATTTGGAAACACACATTCAGGAAAAGAAAATAATGTACTAACTTCTTCCTTAATTCATTTTCGTTGTAATAAATGAAATGGTCCATGGACCATGTGCTCACCTGGGTGAACGAGAATGTACCAGAAGAACAATGAAGCTACAGTTGTGTAGTGGCCTAGCCAAGGATCGAAATGTATCATGTATCCTCATTAGACGCACATATGATAAAAATTTGGTGACGATCCGACCAACGGTTAAGGTTGAACTACACTAAATATATATCATCCGGGTTTTCAAGTTGACCGACTTTTCTACATTTAGGTCGCACAGGCCAAAGTTCCATTTTCCAAGATGGCTGCTTGGCAGTGTTCTTTGAAGTCCGATCAAGCTGAAATTTGCTGTACATATGAAAGCTACATTATTAGATACATATTTGTTCAAGTTCAGAACATTCCAGATGCAGTAGTTAACGAGTTATGGGCCAATGCGCAATTTCCAAGATAGCCGCCTGGTGGTCATATTTGAAGTCCGATCGGACCGAAATTCACTGTAGACATAGAGATAGATCCTGGCCAAAGGTACTTGGCTGACCTCTTGTCACTAAAGTGTAATGGTGTGATCATAAATAAGAACGTTGCAGAACCCTCGGTAGCCAATGTCATGGCCGACTGGCTTTAGCTGACACCGTGAAAGAGCTATTAGAGACTTTCGGCACCGTCAAATTTCCCTCCCGTATGACGTATCCCTAGGGATTTTAACGTGACGTCATCAGTTTTTGACGTCTCGGCGAAGCGTGATACGTCATACGGACACGGAATCACGCATGAATCCTATTTCATACGGGGGGCTTTACGTATGGTTTCGATCAAATTAAACTTGCATTTTCATATAGGTTGATAGTTGTATTATCTTTTCATCTATATATAGTGGTTCGTAAAGTATTTTAGATTGCATTAATAAATTTCGTCCTGCAATTATAATTTTGTTGAGAGATTTGGAGGTGTTTTTAATTGCTGCGAAATTCGTCGTCTGTAGGCCTAAAGCCGGCGGCACACGAGTGCAATTTTGTCTCTGACGTTGCCTCCATAGGAGTTTTCTGTCTCAGCATCCTGTCACCGCACAGAGTGCGTCAGCCGCCGCACACGATTGCAAATTTGCCTCCCGTAGATGCGGCGTAACGTCATTTCAAACATGTTTGATCTGCATTGGCGACAAAAAAATCCGTCTGTGCCTCTGCCTCCGTGCCACCGCACACGATGACATTTGCACGTAGGAGGCAAAAATCTCCATAGTTGGAGGCGAAATTGCACTCGTGTGCGGCCCGCTTTATTACCAATCCGAAGCCCTGATTTGCCCTGACCCAAAATTAGCAAGGCCTATAGCAAGGCCTAGGCCTAGCTAGGCTAGGCCTCCAATGCCTCCCAGCAGTAGGCCTAGGCATAGGCCTAGCTAGGCCTACCAAGATGAAGTTACCATAGCCTAGGTCTCCAGGATGAAGTTACCATGGGCCTACCACCTACATGTAACTAGGCCTAGGCCAATTCATTTGTTTTTCTTGTTTGTAGCCTAGGCATAGGGTGGCCTAAGACGTAGGCTAATTCTTTTTTGTTTCATGTTTTTGTCTAGGGTACCGGTAGGCCTAGGCTATGCCTGGTTGCCTAGTTTGGGTTTGGTAATGATTTTACTTGCATTGCAATTTTGCAGATCATCATTTTCATACGGAGGGAGACGCTCGATCGATCGCTCTGCCGAAAGTAAATTTGATACACGCCTAAAGTATCCGTGTCCGTATCATCGATACGTCATTTTCATACGGATACGTCATACGTCATGGCGTTGCCGAAAGTCTCTATTGATTACGCCAACCCTACGGATAATCTAATTTTTGAACTTTGACCTCTGTGACCTTGAAAATTAGGTCAAATAAAAAACCCGGGTGATATGTCATGTATCCCCATCAGATTACTGTACCTACAATAAAAATTGGGTGACGATTCGACAAACGGTTAAGGCGAAATAGTATTTTATATGTTTTCGGTTTTAGCGCCCCAGGTGGCCAAGCCAGGAATCAAATTGGACCGAAACTTGGTCTCTGAGGTCATCTGACCTGGGGGCAATTATGTACCAAGTTTGGTGCCAATAGACCCAGCGGCTACGAAACGTGCCCTGCTAACGGACGCCGACGACGCCGGAGGACGGACACCGCGTGACGACTATACATGTACATGTAGCTCGCAGGTGAGCTAAAAAAGTGTCGATCGCTTGCTTTGTTATATTTTGGGCAACGTTTTTAAGAACACGTTATCGTGAATATGTTTTCTGCCCAGCCCATTTTCCCTTCTGAAACAAAATCCTAGTGCTACATGCATACGAACAACAGCAAGATGTTGAAAGAATCTCACCACTGACAAGCTCTATTGGAGTTGCAGTTTTCCCCTTGACAGCCCTTTCAGCAATACCGGTGCATCATGCTGGGAATTCTGAGCCACGAGACACACAGAAGTGAAATGAGAGACATAGTCCGTGATCAGAACTTCTCTAATTATCTGAAGAAAGTCACGAATGATGGCTGTGGGTCACAACCTTCACTGAGACCACACTGATCCTAGTATAATTGGAAAACCTACGAGTGGCGCGCTGATCCCTTAATAATAGGGAGCTATCTCATTCAAGACAATCTCCCAGCTGATTTATTGTGACATGTGCACAAGGCCACTGCCCTCGGCCCCAGAAGAAAGGCACTTACCACTCCGTTGAACCCGTCGGAACAGACGCACCGAGGAGACCGATGTTCAAGGGGATATACAGACAGAACTAGCCCCAAGAGTGAGGCAGCCCTTTCACATCTTTTTACCAATTTCCATGTGCTAACAGAGTAAGTAAGTAAGTAAGGAAGGAAGGACGAAGGAATGTACCACGTACGACGTACATGTACGTGGTACGAGTTTATCGTTTAATAGACATTTCATATTCAAATTCTTTGTAATTCAAAAACACACGTTGACGGAGTATAGCCTAAAGCCTAGTTTGTACTTCGACGCACGACCATCGCCGGCGACGGACCAACGATCTTGCATTCGACGCCGACTCCGTCATGAGATTTGGTCGGCGTCCGATCGCAAGGCTGTAATTAGCCTACTTGAGTCATTTCATAACGGGTCGCCGTCGCTAAAGTGCGCTGGACTATGAATCAATTCCGCGAAGTCGGGGTCCAGATTTGATCGCACGTCGGACGAAGATGGTCTTGCGTCGAAGTACATGTATGGACTAGGCTTGACTCTCACATTTCACGCGACGTGTATATATCTTATCGACGAAACAACATTCCACAAATCAATGAGGAATCAATGTTCAATGAGGAATACAAGGCGAACATTTGAAATTGGCACAAATTAACAAATGCAATTCTTCCCGATAAAATTTTAATGAAACACAATAAATGATGAAGTTAGTGCAATAATTTAAATTCCAAAGAACTGCACAAAACTTCGCTGTAAGAAACAACATTCTTATGTAAGAGTCTTGCATTCCGCGATGATTAGCGTCATCAAAGACGGTCCAAATGATGGCTCGTGGAAGATTGAAAACTATGTAGAATATCGACACCAAAATCAAGTTGACGAGTACAGATTTTTGCTTGTGGTCTACAGTTGTGTCAGTGACTGCCACCTTTTTCCTTTCATGCTGGGCTTTTAACAAGCCGAAAACGATGGCAACATTGAAAAGCAATATAAACACGCATGGTAACAAAACATACCGCAGACTGTCACTAACGAAATCAACGGAAACATCTTTGTAGTAACAATTAGATCCCGCTACATTTGTGAAATTCCCCATTAAAACAGCGACGTGTACATTGGCTAGAATGCTCATCAGGACGATTATCAACAGGGCAAGTTTTCTGTTGCGGTCAGACAGTAAGGATCGTTTCAAAGGAAACCAAACAAAAAATGCCCTTTCAAATGTGAAACTGACAAGGGTAAACGACGACATCGTGGCACAGAAGTAAAACATGAATCTGAGGAGTTTGCAAAATACGTTTGATACACCAAACAGATCTACGTACGCTATGTCAAAGATAAAAGCCATGCTACGCCGAAGCCATTCTGGCAGCGTGTGGAATATCAACACGCCAGCGTCGCCAATCGTTACGAGAGAGAAATACTGCACTGTGGGGTCACCGCTTCGCTTTGTCCTCAAAAACACAGCCATCGACAGGAGATTCCCAATCAAGCCAACTACTATCATGATGAGGACGCCATATCCCTGGATGTAACCGAAAACATCAAAAATGGAAACGGAATTGTCTCCGTCAGGAAGAGTTGATGCTGTCTTTATGTCCATGTTGAACCGTACCTAAAGTAAATCTAAGCAGACACACACTACCAACTAATTTGCATCAATTCATCCTGGTCCACAACTGCTTCTTGTTTTGCAAGAAATACCTTGTAATGATTAATATGTAGGCCTACATGTAGATGTACGTCTCGTTCACGGGAGTTGACGACGTTGCCTCGGAATCGTCCGAACACCGTTTTTACTGAAATATGCCTGTCGTATTAGAGTTCGGAAGAGCCTGCCATGATTGCTTAGCGTTATTTTTGGGTTACTTCTGTTGAAAATTGATATTTTCAGAGATGAGAATGTACGTTAATAGATGCTTTTACTTCACGTAAACAAAGTGTATGATAAATTCGAAAATAGAACGACACATACTTTACATTCATTTCTCTAAGACCAGTGCATTATATCCTTATGCACCGCCCTCCGCTTTAATATGAATGAGGTCATAGGGCCTACTTTTAGTCCATTCAGGTTGATTGGTTCACACTCCCCATTGACCTGCTCTTGGAACTGTGTGGTCAAAATACTGGCCAAAATAGAAAAGCCACAAGCCACACCCCGTATACTACAAATTCTAAAGTCACCCCACCATGCGTGATCAATAAATCTAACAAAAGATGAATCAGTTCAGTCTAACTCAGTGTAACAGACCTGGTGACCTTCTCGGCATCGGTGCACACAAGGACACAATACCCTGCCAATAGGAGCAGTCAGCCGCGCATATTGCTAACAGATGGCAGCACAGTCTTAGCGGACCAAATGTACAGGAAATCTATTATGATCGCTGCTCGATCGATAATGACTGGGTCCGCTAGATGCATTGAATTGGGCCATAGTGACACCTAGTGGTCAACTCGCTGACAGCTCCTATTGGCCAACCATATTCAACTGAAGGTAATAAGGGGTTGGACTTGACGTGAGGCCTGCATATCTGGCACTGGTCTTAGAAAAACGAATTTAAAGTATATTTTGCATTGTACATGTAGCGGCATCAGGCTGTCTATCAAAAACTCCACTTTTGGTTCAATCGATGCAGAAAGACCCATGCAACTCATGAGATCTACATGTATTAAACGAGAAAATCCCAACATCATACTCGTCCCCATTATTTCCCCACGTCTCTCTGTGTGTGATCAGCCGCGGTATTGTTTATCATACTCTGCTTGTCCATATTTTACTCTCCTTAGCGTTATAAATATCAATTTGGGGGCCCACAGTTTATGGCACAGCTGAAACGGTAAAAAGTCTGGAACGCAATCGCGTCTCGTCCCTAGCGGCAGGCAATGTTGCCACACAATGCACGGCACCTGTTTCCGAAATAGCTGTTTTAACCATATTTTGAATAATTTATAACGTACAGGCATCGTGCTTTTGAATAAATGTAATAGTGATGGCGTTTGAACCGAATGAACCCTATTTTTCTCTTAAATATTGGTTGCGTTGTTTTCCTAGACCAACCAAATGAGGATAAACAGAAGCCTAGTCTGCTGGTCAACCTCTTTGCAAAAGCAATCACGTCAGTGCGTACCACTTCAATGAAATTCATAAATGCATCTTATAAAATTTGATGAACGTTGCTTGATACTTTTGATACCCCAGGATAGGAAAAGTGGTGTGCGATCAAATGTGTGCAGTGTCGAAAATCAGATTGGGAAGACGAAATAGTTCGTACCGACGTATTTTTTACACTCATCCGACGGCGCCTGTTCATTGACATGGGTGGGATTCTCGATCGTTCCGGCGAGGCGAAGCAGAATCTGTTGGCATGACTCCACGATGGCCGTGCCTCCCACTTTAAACCGCCGGGAGGCGCGATACTTGTATTGTAATATTCTAAAATACCTTGGTATCTCGTGCGTATGTTTCAAATGGATAATGCATTAGCCTCATTCTGAATGCAGCGGGTCTGGGTGACACAACCAAGACCCGCTCAGTGTAATGGCGTGCGTCCAACATTTCTCGCTTCGAGCATTCAGCGAGGTAGTGCAGCGAATGTCGGCCAGGTGGATACTCAGTGACCTATCCCAACGAGGTTTTGTACCATTAGGTACATTTCCTGCGGATAATCCGTTGAAGAAAGCGCCCTGCGACCTCATTTCGACTCCTGCAGCTTGCTGCTAGCGCTGCACACAGATGTACACGATGTAGGCACGATGTACAGGTTTGTACACACAGTGCGTGATTCACTGATGTCGCGTCATCGACGGAGCGTCCTCCCTGATATCTTAGGCCTATTTATTGCAATCAAACTGCACTGAACCTATGTATACTATGTTTAGTTTGAGGTATTTTAGAATAGAAATTAAACCCTCGGCTTCGGGTCTTGGTTGCGACACCAAACCCGCTCGGGTGGAGCAAAAATTCCGTCCAAACCCTCGGCGAAGCGCCTCGGGTTTGGACTACATTTTAGCTCCACCCTCGCGGGTTTGGTGTCGCAACCAAGACCCTCCGCCTCGGGTTTAATTCCTTAAAC
>NMRB01001687.1:73380-102145 GCA_002633025.1 Notospermus geniculatus | reverse complement strand
CAAATGCAATTCTTCCCGATAAAATTTTAATGAAACACAATAAATGATGAAGTTAGTGCAATAATTTAAATTCCAAAGAACTGCACAAAACTTCGCTGTAAGAAACAACATCCTTATGTAAGAGTCTGGCATTCCGCGATGATTAGCGTCATCAAAGACGGTCCAAATGATGGCTCGTGGAAGATTGAAAACGATGTAGAATATTGATACCAAAATCAAGTTGACGAGTACAGATTTTTGCTTGTGGTCTACAGTTGTGTCAGTGACTGCCACCTTTTTCCTTTTATGTTGGGCTTTTATCAAACCGAAAACGATGGCAACATTGAAAAGCAATATAAACACACATGGTAACAAAACATATCGCAGACTGTCACTAACGAAGTCAACGGAAACATCTTTGTAGTAACAGTTAGATCCCGCTACATTTGTGAAATTCCCCATTAAAACTGCCACGTGTACATTTGCTAGAATGCTTATCAGGACGATTATCAACAGGGTAAGTTTTCTGTTGCGGTCAGACAGCAAGGATCGTTTCAAAGGAAACCAAACAAAAAACGCCCTTTCAAATGTGAAACTGACAAGGGTAAATGACGACATCGTGGCACAGAAGTAAAACATGAATCTGAGGAGTTTGCAAAATAGGTTTGATACACCAAACAGATCTACGTACGCTATGTCAAAGATAAAAGCCATGCTACGCCGAAGCCATTCTGGCAGCGTGTGGAATATCAACACGCCAGCGTCACCAACCGTTACGAGAGAGAAATACTGCACTGTCGGGTCGCCGCTTCGCTTTGTCCTCAAAAACACGGCCATCGACAGGAGATTCCCAATCAAGCCAACTACTATCATGATGAGGACGCCATATCCCTGGATGTAACCGAAAACATCAAAAATGGAAACGGAATTGTCTCCGTCAGGAAGAGTTGATGCTGTCTTTATGTCCATGTTGATCCGTTGCAGCAAAATTGTCGTTCTCTTCAATACCTCTTGAAAATCTAACACACACTACCAACTATATTTGCATCAATTTACCGGTATTCTGGTCCACAATTGCTTCCTGTTTCGCAACAAATATCTTGTAATGATTATGGATACATGTTTGTACGTCTCGTTCACTAGACTTGACGACGTTGCCTCGGAATTGTCCGAACACCGTTTTTACTGAAATATGCCCATAGTATTAGAGTTCGCAAGAGCCTGCCATGATTGCTTAGCGTTATTTTTGGGTTACTTCTGTTGAAAATTGATATTTTCAGAGATGAGAATGCACGTAAACAAAGTGTATGATGAATTCGAAAATAGATTGACAGCAGATGTATTTTGCATTGTATAGCGGCATAAAGCTGCGTTTTTAATTACCAGACATCCGGAATGCGGTATAGGGACGCGGAATCCCCGGCGGAAGATATATGTTGTATGCGAAAATGCAATCACTTCCGCGTTCCGCAATCCGCATTCCGCGTGTCATGTAGCTTTAAGCTGCCATTACTGTATGCGTAAGCTCCACTTTTGGATCAATCGGTTCAGAAAGACCCAACTCATGAGATCTACATGTACAGTCTTGTTCGTATTAATATCAACACCTATGATCTCAAATATCTCATAAACCACCAAACCAATTTAAATGCGGTTTTCTGCATAAGGTCAGAAATCTTGTTGACTACAACTGGGCATCAATGTTTTTGCACAAGATTCACTTCTTCATTGCGTAATCTGTCATTGAAAAAAGGTCCAAAAAAAAACTTTTTTGTTTCTGGATTTTTCACCAAAATTCCTTGGCCAGAATGAAGTTATGCCAAAATAAAGGTGATTTAGCAAGTTACTGTCAAAATACGTCGTTTAGTTTTTGAGAAATTGACGTTTTTGTAAAGCTATATCAACACCACTTGTGTTCCACTACCAACAACTTATGAGACGGCCCCTACATAATAATGCAAACCATACACCATGCATGGGTCACTGTATAGGCAGAGATAAATGTTGTGACCTGTACTGGTTATTCATGACATTGTATTGCAAAAAGTAACAGGCATTGAGAAAGAACTTAGTAGCCTTTGTCATCTTTGTTTGAAGTTAACCAGTGCATGAATTGGTCACTAAAGCCTTCACACACTTGAAAAATTATTATGTAACACTTTTGCCACATAGGACTCAGCGCTGTTCTATAGATTTATGGATTTTGTATGCACTGACGGCCTACACACGGGACATGAAGTATGGTTTGCATTATTATGTATGGACCGTCTCATAAGTTGTTGGCAGTGGAAGACAAGTGGTGTTGATATAGCTTTACAAAAATGTCAATTTTTCAAAAACTAAATGGCCGATTTTGACAGTAACTTGCTAAATCACCTTTATTTTGGCATAACTTCCTTCTAGCAAAGGAATTTTGGTGAAAAATCCAGAAACAAAAAAGTTTTTTTTGGACCTTTTTTCAACGACAGATTACGCAATGAAGAAGTGAATCTTGTGCAAAGACACTGATGCCCAGTTGTAGTCAACATGATTTCTGACTTTATGCAGAAAACTGCATTTAAATTGGTTTGGTGGTTTATGAGATATTTGAGATAATAGGTGTTGATATTAATACGAACAAGACTGTACATGTACATCTATTAAACGAGAAAATCCCAACATCTTACATGTCTTACTCGTCACCATATTTTTCCCATTTCTCTGTGTGTGATCAGCCGCGGCATTGTTTATCATACTCTGCTTGTCCATATTTTACTCTCCTTAACGTTATAAATATCAATTTGGGGGCCCACAGTTTATGGCACAGCTGAAATGGTAAAAAGTCTGGAGCGCAATAGCGTCTCGTCCCTAGCGGCAGGCCGTGTTGCACACAATGCACGGCACCTGTTTCCGAAATAGCTGTTTTTAACCATATTTTGAATAAGTTATAACGTACAGGCATCGTGCTTTTGAATAAATGTAATAGTGATGGCTTTTGTACCGGATGAACCCTATTTTTCTCTTAAATATTGGTTGCGTTGTTGTCCTAGATCAACCAAATGAGGATAAACAGAAGCCTAGTCTGCTGGTCAACCTGTTTGCAAAACCAATCACGTCAGTGCGTACCTCTTCAACGAGATTCATAAATGCATCTCATAAAATTTGGTCAACGTTGCTTGACACTTTCGATGCCCTAGGATAGGAAAAGTGGTGTGCCATCACTGCAGTGTCGGTAACCAGATTGGGATGACGAAATAGTTCGTACCGACATACGGGAGAATCCAACTTACCTCGACGTGAGTTCATGTCATAAAAATGTTCTAAGTTCTAATAATACCGTAGGTAGCATAATGGTAAATGGAAAAGCTTGTATTATACCTAAGCTGTTCCTTCTACCATTATGCTACCCCTACCATATTACGATATTTTTAGAACTTACAAAATTTTTATGACCTGGACTCGCGTCGAGGTAAGTTGGATTCTCCCGTATATTTTACACACATCCGACGGCGCCTGTTCATTGACATGGGTGGGATTCTCGAACGTTCCCGCGAGGCGAAGCAGCATCTGTTGGCATGGCTCCACGATGGCCCTGCCTCCCACTTTATAAACCGCCGGGAGGCGCGATAGTTGTATTGTCATAGGGAAAACTCGCCCCCGATCTGCCCGCATAAGCTTTATTTCATGGGGCATTTTTCTATTGCTGGGGCGAACTAGCCGATGCCGTGAAGTCACGTGGTTTCAAGTCAGAAAATTCCTGTTCGTAAGTCTCCGGATTATCGCACCTGTACCGAATTATTCTGTCGAAATTTATTGTCGGGTGGACACCTTATATCGGGATACATGGCATTCCATGACCCCGGCGTGCTTCCTCCGCTCGCCAGCACTCCTCACCAAATCGGGACTTCCAAAACCGACTGAGGAAACCTGAACCTCACGTGACTATTGACGTCACGCCACTTTGAATTCTGCACAAATCATGTTCAGTGAGGTATCGTTGGCGAACATTTGAAATTGGCACAAATTAGCAAATGCAATTCTTCCCGATAAAATTTTAATGAAACACAATAAATGATAAAGTTAGTGCAATAATTTAAATTCCAAAGAACTGCACAAAACTTCGCTGTAAGAAACAACATCCTTGTGTAAGAGTCTGGCATTCCGCGACGATTCGCATCTTCAAATACGGTCCAAACGATGGTTCGAGGAAGATTGAAAACGATGTAGAATATCGACACCAAAATCAAGTTGACGAGTACAGATTTTTGCTTGTGGTCTACACTTGTGTCACTGACTGCCACCTTTTTCCTTTCATGTTGGGCTTTTATCAAACCGAAAACGATGGCAACATTGAAAAGCAATATAAACACGCATGGTAACAAAACATACCGCAGACTGTCACTAACGAAATCAACGGAAACTTCTTTGTAGTAACAATTAATTCCAGTCACATCGTTGAAATTCCCCATTAAAACTGCCACGTGTACATTTGCTAAAATGCTTATCAGGATGATTATCAACAGGGCAAGTTTTCTGTTGCGGTCAGATAGCAAGGATCGTTTCAAAGGAAACCAAACAAAAAACGCCCTTTCAAATGTGAAACTGACAAGGGTAAATGACGACATCGTGGCACAGAAGTAAAACATGAATCTGAGGAGTTTGCAACATACGTTTGAAACACCAAACAGATCTACGTACGCTATGTCAAAGATAAAAGCCATGCTACGCCGAAGCCATTCTGGCAGCGTGTGGAATATCAACACGCCAGCGTCACCAACCGTTACGAGAGAGAAATACTGCACTGTCGGGTCACCGCTTCGCTTTGTCCTCAAAAACACGGCCATCGACAGGAGATTCCCAATCAAGCCAACTACTATCATGATGAGGACGCCATATCCCTGGATGTAACCGAAAACATCAAAAATGGAAACGGAATTGTCTCCGCCAGGAACAGTTGATGCTGTCTTTATGTCCATGTTGAACCGTTGCAGCAAAATTGTCGTTTTCTTGAATACATGTACTCGTACCTAAAGAAAATCTAAGCAGACACACACTACCAACTAGTTTTGCATCAATTTATCCTGGTCCACAATTGCTTCTTTTTTCGCAAGAAATACCTTGTAATGATTAATATGTATACATGTATGTACGTCTCGTTCACGAGACTTGACGAAGTTGTCTCGGAATCGTCCGAACACTGTTTTTACTGAAATATGCCTATAGTATTCTGTTGACGGATGGGCACGCAATGAGGGATCGGCACGGTCTTTCACGTGCCGATCCACATTAACGAATGGGAACAATTTACGGATGGGCACGTAACATACGTGTATTAGAGTTTGCAAGAGCATGCCATGATTGCTTAGCGTTATTTTTGGGTTACTTCTGTTGAAAATTGATATTTTCAGAGATGAGAATGCACGTTAATAGATGCTTTTACTTCACGTAAACAAAGTGTATGATAAATTCGAAAATAGAACGACACATATATTTTGCATTGTACATGTAGCGGCATTAGGCTGTCTATCAAAAGCTCCACTTTTGGATCAATCGGTTCAGAAAGACCCAACTCATGAGATCTACATGTATTAAACGAGAAAATCCCAACATCATACTCATCACTGTATTTCCCCATGTCTGTGTGTGTGATCAGCCGCGGCATTGTTCATCATACTCTGCTTGTCCACATTTTCCTCTCCTTTACGTTATAAATATCAATTTGGGGGCCCACAGTTTATGGCACAGCTGAAATGGTAAAAAGTCTGGCGCGCAATAGCGTCTCGTCCCTAGCGGCAGGCCGTGTTGGCACACAATGCACGGCACCTGTTTCCGAAATAGCTGTTTTAAGTTATACAGTGGTGTGAATTAATATTCGAACAGAGGGCGCTGTTTGGATGCTGATATTGATTCGCAAATAGCAGGGATTCAACTTACTAGTATCATGTTCTTGAGATTTCCCACGATTTTGATATTTGCAATATTTATGAAGATTTCTGGAAAATATCTCAAAATTGTTAGTGGAAAATATCAAACACATCAAACTTGAATCTCAGGTGTATGAACATCAACTTCCGTTTCCAAACGCTGTCAGGTAATACCCCCATTCAACATGTTGTTGCAAGGGAAAAAAATCCACAAAATATCCAGACAAAATAGTGATAACAGCAAATCTTAAGAAATATGTCAAATTTCGATATTTTCGCCATTCTCGTGATATGCAGTATCTGAATTCAGCGAAAACATATCAGACTAGAGGAGTCCATTCTAGGACTGACTTCAAATACTTTTGATATATATTGGAATACAGAAGCGGCAAATTTTGCCTTTAATGAAAAGCTGAATTCCCTCTGTTCGAATATTAATTCACACCACTGTAACGCACAGGCATCGTGCTTTTGAATAAATGTAATAGTGATGGCGTTTGCACCGAATGAACCCTATTTTTCTCTTAAATATTGGTTGCGTTGTTTTCCTAGACCAACCAAATGAGGGTAAACAGAAGCGGAGTCTGCTGGTCAACCTGTTTGCAAAAGCAATCACGTCAGTGCGTACCTCTTCAACGAGATCTTATAAAATTTGATCAACGTTGCTTGACACTTTTGATACCCTAGGTGTGGCTGCCGCCAAGGAGTTTTTGTTTATTGTGCCGTTCGAATTTCCCGCGTTCCCCGTCTTTGGTTTTCTCAGTTGTCCGTGGTGGCGCGTTAGTGCTTCCGCCCACCGCTACATGCGTTCGTCGCCATCTTTGGCACTTGGAGATTTAGGCAAATGCCCCAACTTCAATTTGTAAGTCGTCGATTTCATTGTTATTTTTATGACAAGAGAAAAGGTAGGTAATAAGAATAACAATAATGATGTAGAACATGCTGCACTGTTTTAGATGGGTCACTGTGCCGTTGAAGGCACTTCAGGGCGTTTTTAATAGACATGGAAATCATGATGCCCATGATGTGGTTCATGTGTCATTTAGTAGATGGCGCCACACTAGGATAGGAAAAGTGGTTTGCCATCAAATGTGTGCAGTGTCGGTAATTAGATTGGGAAGACGAAATAGTTCGTACCGACATATTTTTTACACACATCCGACGCCGCCTGTTCATTGACATGGGTGGGGTGGGTAGGATTCTCGAACGTTCCCGCGAGGCGAAGCAGCATCTTTTAGTGGCAAGGCTCCATGATAGCCGTGCCTCCCACTTTAAACCGCCGGGAGGCGCGATACTTGTATTGTCATAGGGAAAACTCTCCCCGATCTGCCCGCATTAGTTTTATTTCAAGGGGCATTTCTTCTATTGCTGGGGCGAACCATCGATGCCGTGAAGTCACATGCTTTCAAGTCAGAAAATTCCTGTTCGTAAGTCTCCGGCTTATCGCACCTGTTCCTATATAATCCGTCGGAATTTATTGTCGGGTGGACAGGCTACATGACATTCTATGACCCTGGCGTCCTTCCTCCGCTCGCCGGCTCTCCTCACCAAACAGGTGTAACTCCAAGCCGATGAAACTATTCAAGTTTATTGGACCCCAAATGATTTAAATATGCATCAATAGTCAATAGATTACATGAGAGGGCGAAGCATCCCTCACAAAACTGAACAGTGCTAAAAGTGTGAGGATTCTAGTCGTGAGAATGCCAGAAGGTCAACTCACCTATACATGTATTGGAAACCTTATAGTAGGGTCCACTGGCGACTTTTGCCCACGACAAGGGGCGAATCTGAAGTCTGCGATGTTCCCTCGACAAGCTGCGACATTTAGCACTCGGTCACGTGCCAGGAATTGACCAATCAGCGCGGAGGAATTGACCAATCAGCGCGGGGTTACATGGTAAAAGTAGATCTTTAAAAACCCAGTTTTCTCCATTTATCATAGATAATATCGAGTAAAATTCCAACGAAACTCTGGGACAAATCTACGAGCACAGGCATCTCGCCATTTCTAATGGTAAATGCATTGGCCACGCATTACAGGTACGTGACCACTCGTATTTTTTTCGCGAGTTGTAAACTGGTCGCTGATTGGTCGAACACTCGCAGGCCTAGACGAAGTTAGTCGTGGTGGTCGTAGATGCTCGTAGTTTCTTCGCACATTACTCGTAGCTACATGTAGTCGCAGACTGTCGTAGATGGTCGACGTTATTCTTCCATAACCAAGACCCACGATCCTGTACGACTATGTACGACATGGGTGCGACTATACATGTACGTATACGAGATAACTTCGACCATGGAGGTATAATTATTATACCTCCATGCTTCGACTGACTTCGACTAAAATTTTGTCGCGGGAAAATTTTTGAACTTTTTGAAAAATTTTCTGCGAGCCAGAGAATCATTTGCGAACATAGACTTCGACAGTCTAAGAACCGTACGAGGAACTACGATTTTTTTTCATTCGCTCCCTTGTCGCAGGCCAAAATTCGCCAGTGGGACACTCCTATTACATGTACAAATATTCATCTTAGTGCTTTTGAATGAGAGTAATTCAGTGATGGCACCTATGGCGGGTTAACCCCGTCTTCCTCATACATGTAAATATCGGTTGGCGTCCTTTCGTCCACTAACTGATTGAGAATTGAAAAAAGAAGCTTCGTCTGTTGCTCAACCCGTTTGTGAAGGGCAGTCACTTCAGTGCGTAGATCTTCAACGACGTTTATGTCTTCTCTGATTTGCTCTACTTTGGTTGATAATATCGACAACCTAGGAACAAGTAAAAGCAGATGCGAGATTAGATGAAGGAATGCTTTGCAAAGTCTGGTTAGCCTATAGGACAGCTGCAGTGGACTTGTAAAGATATTACAAAAACCGTCTTTATAGCCGTCACTTCTTGTTTTCTTTCAATCTTTGTCATTTAAAAAAAGAAAAAAAATACTAAACAGCAAAACCGAAGGGTTGGAATACGTGTAGAAAATATGCTACCACTTACCTTTCTCCAGCTGAACCTATATGTGATTCGATGGTTTCGTCTTTAGCTTTGTCTTTTTTCAAGTTGTAAATATTGACAGCATAGCGTTCAAAAGCTCTGAGTCGTGCTGTCTCTTCATCACACAGACGAACGTCTGAAAAGTTACACATCAGCAGTAAGCCTCGATGGAAGTCTACATTTGAGGTTGGACAGGTTGGGAAAAGGCATCGCAGTTTTGGTTCGGTAAGTTCAGCTACATTTTAGTAGTGTAGACGCGTGCCGGGTATCAGGCGGTTTTTTCATGCCCGGGCTTGACACGGGTCTCAAAAAGCCCGGGGATTTCTATGTAGTGTAACCAAAGCTTGTGTGATGAAGGGAAATTTACATGAACGTACAAGGAGAAGCAAAAAGCCCGGGGATTTCTATGTAGTGTAACCAAAGCTTGTGTAATGAAGGGAAATTTACATGAACGTAACAAGGAGAAGCAAAAAGCCCGGGGATTTCTATGTAGTGTAACCAAAGCTTGTGTGATGAAGGGAAATTAACATGAACGTAACAATGAGAAGCCAAGGCCAATTTACGGTAATTTCAACGTACAGAACGCACTTGTTGGTCGAGTCCCCTTGCACGAATGATACAACCCTTTGAACGTTCGGAAGATGTGACTGAGAATGATAACAGGGGGTGCCAGTGCTGGTCGATTGTGATTATCTTCAATAAATGAATACAGCGTGTACCGCCAGACGCGGTTTGACTGGTCTTGGATTTGTTGAAATGTGTAACTGTAAAAAGGAAGGAGAAGACGACGACTGANGACTTTATTGACGCTCTTTGAAAACAAGCGTCCTAACATATTCATGACAAAAAGTAACAAACTGATGTTAACGAAATGTTTTAGCTACAACCTTTAGGCTCCCGTTCTGTGAAAGAATTGTTCATTTTGACTAATTACGATGGAGTTAATTAAGTTATAACAGGTTGTCAAAATTTGAGTTCGCAAACAATTTTGCAGACTTGGGATGCGACACATCAGTTTCCCACATAGTCTGTAAGGTACAGGCCTGATGCCTGCAGGGCGTAACGATCCGTTTTTTACGAAAGTACTTTCCGTTTAATTGGTATAAACTAATTAATGCCAAAAAAGGGCTCTATTTACAGTTTTTGAAATATTTCATATTCCCGACCAACTATTCAAAAAAGGCGATCGTGTTGCCCTAGAATGCACATATGGCAATAACATCCAAAAGAAATTTTTCAAATATATGCGTCCACAAATGAGAAAACTTGTTTTGCAAATTTGAAAAATTCCACACCACTCGCCAGTTACTTCTTTGTTATGTAGATTTGCATAATTCGCGCCATTTGAGTAAACTCTGTTCGGCCACTTGTGACCAAAGCACCAGTGACAGAGCTGAACAATACCCGCAGTGGACACAAAAGATTTAGGGTCGGCACGTACACTGAAGATTATACCAGGGTGAGCGGATTTAATCTGAATGTGAATGGCTCGTCGCACAAAGGCCAGTTCCGTGGATTGCCACTAGGGAATGAGCTCATCTATAGGTAGCCCCCCGCCTTAAATTTGAGAATAATATCCTCTTCAAACAGCCGTGTATACTCGACCTTTGCCCTCCTAACCTCCAGCCTGCTCTTTACATAGTGTATATCACGAGGCCCACGATCGGCTGTACTATACACGAGACTAGATAGGCCTACATTTTGGTCTATGCCCGTCGTGGTCCCGCGATGCCATCTACACAATCATGCACGACAGCACGACAGCGGCCGTTAGGAGGGCGAAGATCCACCACTAGTAGAGTAAATGTGTGCACATGTACATTGTTTGTCAAAAGAATGTCAATGCGAGGTTTTGCTCATTGGAAGGGAAGGGTGTAGGTGTAACCAAAAACTAGAATTGTAGATACGCTGAATTGCGAATTTGATGACCTCCACACTGATACAGGCGTGTCAAAATGAACTTCTCCATGGATGTACTATTGTAAGCCTACTTCAATGTCATCTTTGAGACTGTGGAGGATCTGTTAATATTGCACATAAGTTAAATTCCAGTCTTTCGTCGATGGTGACTTTTATATTTAAGATTCTGTGAAAGTTTGAACGAATTCTGTTGAGTAGTTTTTGTAAAACCGCGCAGTTTTTGTAAAACCGAAGTGATTGACGAGATCCATAGAAGAAACCCAGTGAAACCAATATGTCCTCCTCACCGTCCTGTGAGGTGTGGAAGCCATAATAACTTACACCTCGTCAGACTTACCTAAAAATTGCAATAAGAAGGTTCATGAGTAAGACATTCACTAACAAGACGTATATACAAAAGGCTAAGGGGACGATCCAAGTTGAAGTTGGACACTGTTCCAATTCTGGGTTGTTTTCTAATGCAGTACGATCAGTAGAGCAAGGTTTTCCATCCGACAACGTGCCTTGAAAATAGAAAATTGTCAGTGATGTCGCAACCAAGACCCTCCGCCTCGGGTTTAATTCCTTAAGGGAAAACTCGCCCCGATCTGCCCGCATAGGTTTTATTTCATGGGGCATTTCTATTGCTGGGGTGAACCATCGATGCCGTGAAGTGGCATGGTTTCCAGTCAGAAAATTCCCGTTCGTAAGTGTCCGGCTTATCGCACCTGTCCCTAATTATTCCGTCGGAATTTATTGTCGGGTGGACACCTTATATCAGGATACATGATATCCCGGCGTCCTTCATCGTCGCTCGCCGGCTCTCCTCACCAAATCTGGACTTCCAAAACCGACTGAGGAAATCTGAACCTCACGTGACTTGATGTCACACCACTTTGGATTCTGCACAAATCATGTTCAGTGAGGAATCGCGGGTGAACATTTGAAATTGGCACAAATTAGCAAATGCAATTCTTCCCGATAAAATTTTAATGAAACACAATATATGATAAAGTTAGTGCAATAATTTAGATTCCAAAGAACTGCACAAAATTTCGCTGTAAGAAACAACATCCTTGTGTAAGAGTCTGGCATTCCGCGACGATTCGCATCTTCAAATACGGTCCAAACGATGGTTCGAGGAAGATTGAAAACGATGTAGAATATCGACACCA
Source organism: Notospermus geniculatus (assembly GCA_002633025.1). Classification (NCBI taxonomy): domain Eukaryota; kingdom Metazoa; phylum Nemertea; class Pilidiophora; order Heteronemertea; family Lineidae; genus Notospermus; species Notospermus geniculatus. The sequence continues at coordinate 90,194 of NMRB01001687.1, read as the reverse complement.
AAATCAAGTTGACGAGTACAGATTTTTGCTTGTGGTCTACACTTGTGTCACTGACTGCCACCTTTTTCCTTTCATGTTGGGCTTTTATCAAACCGAAAACGATGGCAACATTGAAAAGTAATATAAACACGCATGGTAACAAAACATACCGCAGACTGTCACTAACGAAATCAACGGAAACTTCTTTGTAGTAACAATTAATTCCAGTCACATCGTTGAAATTCCCCATTAAAACTGCCACGTGTACATTTGCTAGAATGCTTATAAGGATGATTATCAACAGGGCAAATTTTCTGTTGCGGTCAGATAGCAAGGATCGTTTCAAAGGAAACCAAACAAAAAACGCCCTTTCAAATGTGAAACTGACAAGGGTAAATGACGACATCGTGGCACAGAAGTAAAACATGAATCTGAGGAGTTTGCAACATACGTTTGATACACCAAACAGATCTACGTACGCTATGTCAAAGATAAAAGCCATGCTACGCCGAAGCCATTCTGGCAGCGTGTGGAATATCAACACGCCAGCGTCGCCAACCGTTATGAGAGAGAAATACTGCACTGTCGGGTCACCGCTTCGCTTTGTCCTCAAAAACACAGCCATCGACAGGAGATTCCCAATCAAGCCAACTACTATCATGATGAGGACGCCATATCCCTGGATGTAACCGAAAACATCAAAAATGGAAACGGAATTGTCTCCGTCAGGAAGAGTTGATGCTGTCTTTATGTCCATGTTGAACCGTTGCAGCAAAATTGTCGTTCTCTTCAATACCTCTTGAAAATCTAACACACACTACCAACTATATTTGCATCAATTTACCGGTATTCTGGTCCACAATTGCTTCTTGTTTCGCAACAAATATCTTGTAATGATTACGGATACATGTTTGTACGTCTCGTTCACTAGACTTGACGACGTTGCCTCGGAATCGTCCGAACACCGTTTTTACTGAAATATGGCCATAGTATTAGAGTTCGCAAGAGCCTGCCATGATTGCTTCGCGTTATTTTTGGGTTACTTCTGTTGAAAATTGATATTTTCAGAGATGAGAATGTACGTAAACAAAGTGTATGATGAATTCGAAAATAGATTGACAGCAGATGTATTTTGCATTGTATAGCGGCATAAAGCTGCGTTTTTAATTACCAGACATCCGGAATGCGGTATAGGGACGCGGAATCCCCGGCGGAAGATATATGTTGTATGCGAAAATGCATTGCATTTTCCACTTCCGCGTTCCGCAATCCGCATTCCGCGTGTCATGTAGCTTAAAGCTGCATTTAGCTGACACGCGGAATGCGGTATAGGGCCGCGGAATACCCGGCGGAAGCGATTTGTTGTATGCGAAATGCATTGAACTTTCCGCTTACCGCGTGCCGCAATCCGCATACCGCGTGCAGCTAAATCCAGCTTTAAGCTGCCATTACTGTATGTGTAAGCTCCACTTTTGGATCAATCGGTTCAGAAAGACCCAACTCATGAGATCTACATGTACATGTACATCTATTAAACGAGAAAATCCCAACATCTTACATGTCTTACTCGTCACCATCTTTTTCCCATTTCTCTGTGTGTGATCAGCAGCGGCATTGTTTATCATACTCTGCTTGTCCATATTTTACTCTCCTTAACGTTATAAATATCAATTTGGGGGCCCACAGTTTATGGCACCGCTGAAACGGTAAAAAGTCTGGAACGCAATATCGTCTCGTCCCTAGCGGCAGGCAATGTTGCCACACAATGCACGGCACCTGTTTCCGAAATAGCTGTTTTAACCATATTTTGAATAAGTTATAACGTACAGGCATCGTGCTTTTGAATAAATGTAATAGTGATGGCGTTTGAACCGAATGAACCCTATTTTTCTCTTAAATATTGGTTGCGTTGTTTTCCTAGATCAACCAAATGAGAGGATAAACAGAAGCCTAGTCTGCTGGTCAACCTGTTTGCAAAACCAATCACGTCAGTGCGTACACACTTCAATGAAATTCATAAATGCATCTTATAAAATTTGATGAACGTTGCTTGATACTTTTGATACCCCAGGATAGGAAAAGTGGTGTGCGATCAAATGTGTGCAGTGTCGATAATCAGATTGGGAAGACAATATAGTTCGTACCGACGTATTTTTTACACACATCCGACGGCGCCTGATCATTGACATGGGTGGGATTCTCGATCGTTCCGGCGAGGCGAAGCAGAATCTGTTGGCATGGCTCCACGATGGCCGTGCATCCCACTTTAAACCGCCGGGAGGCGCGATACTTGTATCGTCCAAACAGATCTACGTACGCTATGTCAAAGATAAAAGCCATGCTACGCCGAAGCCATTCTGGCAGCGTGTGGAATATCAACACGCCAGCGTCGCCAACCGTTACGAGAGAGAAATACTGCACTGTCGGGTCACCGCTTCGCTTTGTCCTCAAAAACACGGCCATCGACAGGAGATTCCCAATCAAGCCAGCTACTATCATGATGAGGACGCCATATCCCTGGATGTAACCGAAAACATCAAAAATGGAAACGGAATTTTCTCCGCCAGGAAGAGTTGATGCTGTCTTTATGTCCATGTTGAACCGTTGCAGCAAACTTGTCGTTTTCTTGAATACATGTACCTAAAGAAAATCTAAGCAGACACACACTACCAACTAATTTTGCATCAATTCATCCTGGTCCACAATTGCTTCTTGTTTTGCAAGAAATACCTTGTAATGATTAATATGTACATGTAGATGTACGTCTCGTTCACGGGAGTTGACGACGTTGCCTCGGAATCGTCCGAATACCGTTTTTACTGAAATATGCCTGTCGTATTAGAGTTCGGAAGAGCCTGCCAATGATTGCTTAGCGTTATTTTTGGGTTACTTCTGTTGAAAATTGATATTTTCAGAAATGAGAATGTACGTTAATAGATGCTTTTACTTCACGTAAACAAAGTGTATGATAAATTCGAAAATAGAACGACACATATATTTTGCATTGTACATGTAGCGGCATCAGGCTATTAATCAAAAACTCCACTTTTGGTTCAATCGATTCAGAAAGACCCATGCAACTCATGAGATCTACAGGTATTAAACGAGAAAATCCCAACATCATACTCGTCCCCATTATTTCCCCACGTCTCTGTGTGTGGTCAGCCGCGGTATTGTTTATCATACTCTGCTTGTCCATATTTTACTCTCCTTAACGTTATAAATATCAATTTGGGGGCCCACACTTTATGGCACAGCTGAAACGGTAAAAAGTCTGGAACGCAATCGCGTCTCGTCCCTAGCGGCAGACAATGTTGCCACACAATGCACGGCACCTGTTTCCGAAATAGATGTTTTTAACCATATTTTGAATAATTTATAACGTACAGGCATCGTGCTTTTGAATAAATGTAATAGTGATGGCGTTTGAACCGAATGAACCCTATTTTTGTCTTACATGTAAATATTGGTTGCGTTGTTGTCCTAGATCAACCAAATGAGGATAAACAGAAGCCTGGTCTGCTGGTCAACCTGTTTGCAAAAGCAATCACGTCAGTGCGTACCACTTCAATGAAATTCATAAATGCATCTTATAAAATTTGATGAGCGTTGCTTGATACTTTTGATACCCCAGGATAGGAAAAGTGGTGTGCGATCAAATGTGTGCAGTGTCGATAATCTGATTGGGAAGACAATATAGTTCGTACCGACGTATTTTTTACACACATCCGACGGCGCCTGTTCATTGACATGGGTGGGATTCTCGATCGTTCCGGCGAGGCGAAGCAGAATCTGTTGGCATGGCTCCACGATGGCCGTGCCTCCCACTTTAAACCGCCGGGAGGCGCGATACTTGTATTGTAATAGGGAAAACTCGCCCCGATCTGCCCGCATAGGTTTTCAAGGGGCATTTCTATTGCTGGGGTGAACCATCGATGCCGTGAAGTGACATGGTTTCCAGTCAGAAAATTCCTGTTCGTAAGTGTCCAGCTTATCGCACCTGTCCCTAATTATTCCGTCGGAATTTATTGTCGGATGGACACCTTATATCGGGATACATGATATCCCGGCGTCCTTCATCGTCGCTCGCCGGCTCTCCCCACCAAATCTGGACTTCCAAAACCGACTGAGGAAATCTGAACCTCACGTGACTTGATGTCACACCACTTTGGATTTTTCCAAAATTGACTCAGGAAATCCGAACCTCACGTGACTATTGACGTTACACCACTTTGGATTCTGCACAAATCATGTTCAGTGAGGAATCGCGGGTGAACATTTGAAATTGGCACAAATTAGCAAATGCAATTCTTCCCGATAAAATTTTAACGAAACACAATATATGATAAAATTAGTTCAATAATTTAGATTCCAAAGAACTGCACAAAATTTCGCAGTAAGAAACAACATCCTTGTGTAAGAGTCGGGCATTCCGCGACGATTCGCATCTTCAAATACGGTCCAAACGATGGTTCGAGGAAGATTGAAAACGATGTAGAATATCGACACCAAAATCAAGTTGACGAGTACAGATTTTTGCTTGTGGTCTACACTTGTGTCACTGACTGCCACCTTTTTCCTTTCATGTTGGGCTTTTATCAAACCGAAAACGATGGCAACATTGAAAAGCAATATAAACACGCATGGTAACAAAACATACCGCAGACTGTCACTAACGAAATCAACGGAAACCTCTTTGTAGTAACAATTAATTCCAGACACTTCGTTGAAATTCCCCATTAAAACTGCCACGTGTACATTTGCTAGAATGCTTATCAGGACGATAATTAACAGGGCAAGTTTTCTGTTGCGGTCAGATAGCAAGGATCGTTTCAAAGGAAACCAAACAAAAAATGCCCTTTCAAATGTGAAACTGACAAGGGTAAATGACGACATCGTGGCACAGAAGTAAAACATGAATCTGAGGAGTTTGCAACATACGTTTGAAACACCAAACAGATCTACGTACGCTATGCCAAAGATAAAAGCCATGCTACGCCGAAGCTATTCTGGCAGCGTGTGGAATATCAACACGCCAGCGTCTCCAATCGTTACGAGAGAGAAATATTGTACTGTCGGGTCACCGCTTCGCTTTGTCCTCAGAAACACGGCCATCGACAGGAGATTCCCAATCAAGCCAACTATTATCATGATGAGGACGCCATATCCCTGGATGTAACCGAAAACATCAAAAATGGAAACGGAATTTTCTCCGCCAGGAAGAGCTGATGCTGTCTTTATGTCCATGTTGAACCGTTGCAGCAAAATTGTCGTTTTCTTGAATACATGTACCTAAAGAAACATACACACACTGCCAACTAATTTTGAATCAATTTATCCTGGTCCACAATTGCTTCTTGTTTTGCAAGAAATATATTGTAATGATTATGAACATGCATATGTATATGTACGTCTCGTTCACTAGTAGACTGGACGACGTTGCCTCGGAATCGTCCGAACACCGTTTATACTGAAATATGCCTGCAGTAATAGTTTGCAAGAGCCTGCCATGATGGCTTCGCGTTATTTTGGGGTTACTTCTGTTGAAAATTGATATTTTCAGAGATGAGAATGTACGTTAATAGATGCTTTTACTTCACGTAAACAAAGTGTGAAAATAAATTCAAAAATAGAATGACACATGTATTTCGCATTGTAGCGGCATTAGGCTGTCTGTGCGTAAGCTCCACTTTTGGATCAATCGGTTCAGAAAGACCCAACTCATGAGATCTACATGTATTAAACGAGAAAATCCCAACATCATACTCGTCACCATTATTTCCCCACATCTCTGTGTGTGATCAGCCGCGGCATTGTTTATCATACTCTGCTTGTCCATATTTTCCTCTCCTTTACGTTATAAATATCAATTTGGGGGCCCACAGTTTATGACACAGCTGAAACGGTAAAAAGTCTGGAACGCAATCGCGTCTCGTCCCTAGCGGCAGGCAATGTTGCAACACAATGCATGGCACCTGTTTCCGAAATAGCTGTTTTTAACCATATTTTGAATAAGTTATAAGGTACAGGCATCGTGCTTTTGAATAAATGTAATAGTAATGGTGTTTGTACCGGATGAACCCTATTTTTCTCTTAAATACTGGTTGCGTTGTTTTCCTAGATCAACAAATGAGGATAAACAGAAGCCTAGTCTGCTGGTCAACCTGTCTGCAAAGCCAATCACGTTAGTGAGTACTTCTTCAACGAGATTCATATACATGTACATGTAAATGCATCTTATGCGATTTGATCAACGCTGCTTGACACTTTCGATACCTTAGGTGTGGCTGCCGCCAAGGAGTTTTTGTTTATTGTGCTGTTCGAATTTCCCGCGTTATCGTCTTTGGTTTTCTCACTTGTCCATGGTGGCGCGTTAGTGCTTCCGCCCACCGCTACATGCGTTCGTCGCCATCTTTGGTAGTACTTGGAGATTTAGGCAAATGCCCCAACTTCAATTTGTAACTCGCCGATTTCATTGTTATTTTTGTGACAAGGGAAAAGGTAGGTAATAAGAATAACAATAAAGAACATGCTGCACTGTTTTAGATGGGTCATTGATAAGGCACTTCAGGACGTTTTTAATAGACATGGAAATCATGATGCCCATGATGTGGTTCATGTGTCATTTAGTAGATGGCGCCACACTGATAGGAAAAGTGGTTTGCCATCAAATGTGTGCAGTGCCGGTAATTAGATTGGGAAGACGAAATAGTTCGTACCGACATATTTTTTACACACATCCGACGGCGCCTGTTCATTGACATGGGTGGGGTGGGTGGGATTCTCGAACGTTCCCGCGAGGCGAAGCAGCATCTTTTGGCAAGGCTCCATGATAGCCGTGCCTCCCACTTTAAACCGCCGGGAGGCGCGATACTTTTATTGTCATAGGGAAAACTCTCCCCGATCTGCCCGCATTAGTTTTGTTTCAAGGGGCATTTCTTCTATTGCTTTGGCGAACCATCGATGCCGTGAAGTCACATGCTTTCAAGTCAGAAAATTCCTGTTCGTAAGTGTCCGGCTTATCGCACCTGTTCCTATATAATCCGTCGGAATTTATTGTCGGGTGGACAGGCTACATGACATTCTATGACCCCGGCGTCCTTCCTCCGCTCGCCGGCTCTCCTCACCAAACAAGTGTAACTCCAAGCCGATGAAACTATTCAAGTTTATTGGACCCCAAATGATTTAAATATGCATCAATAGTCAATAGATTACAGGAGAGGGCGAAGCATCCCTCACAAAACTGAACAATGCTAAAAGTGTGAGGATTCTAGTCGTGAGAATGCCAGAAGGTCAACTCACCTATACATGTACACGACAAAGGGCAAATCTGAAGTCTGCGATGTTCCCTCGACAAGCTGCGACATTTAGCCCTCGTATTTTTTCGCGAGTTGTAAACTGGTCGCTGATTGGTCGAACACTCGCAGGCCTAGACGAAGTTAGTCGTGGTGGTCGTAGATGCTCGTAGTTTCTTCGCACATTGCTCGTAGCTACATGTAGTCGCAGACTGTCGTAGATGGTCGACAAAGTCTTCCATAACCAAGACCCACGATCCTGTACGACTATGTACGACATGGGTGCGACTATACATGTATACGAGATAACTTCGACTGACTTCGACTAAAATTTTGTCGCGGGAAAATTTTGAACTTTTTGAAAATTTTTCTGCGAGCCAGAGGATCATTGCGAACATAGACTTCGACAGTCTAAGAACCGTACGAGGAACTACGATTTTTTTTCATTCGTCCCTTGTCGCAGGCCAAAATTCGCCAGTGGGACACTCCTATTACATGTAGGCCTACAAATATTCATCTTTGTGCTTTTGAATGAGAGTAATTCAGTGATGGCGCCTATGGCGGGTTAACCCCGTCTTCCTCGTACATGTAAATATCGGTTGGCGTCCTTTCGTCCACTAACTGATTGAGAATTGAGAAAAGAAGCTTCGTCTGTTGCTCAACCCGTTTGTGAAGGGCAGTCACTTCAGAGCGTAGATCTTCAACGACGTTTATATCTTCTCTGATTTGGTCTACTTTGGTTGATAATATCGACAACCTAGGAACAAGTAAAAGCAGAATAATAGAGAGATTAGATAAAGGAATGCTTTGTACAGTGTGGTTAGTCTATAGGACAGGTTGCTGCAGTGGACTTGTAAAGATTACAATGTTACATGCCTTTGATGATTTGGGGGTTATGCCCCCTAGTGGCCATATTGGATGTCCAATCGGGCCGAAATTTTATGTGCACATTTTGATTATCTAGAGGGAGCCACATATCAAACTTAAGCACTCTGAGTTACATGATTCCGGAGTTATCGCACTTTGATGATTTCCGGGTTATGCCACCTGGTGGCCATACTTGGAAGTCAAATTGGACCGAATTTTACTAAAGGTCATCTAGAGGGAGGTACATATCATGTTTGAGCACTCCGGGGTAAGCCGTTCCTGAGTTATAGCATTCAGATGATTTTCAGGTTACGCAACCTGGCGGCCATATTGGATGTCTGATCGTGCCGGAACTCGGTATTTTTGAAGGTACCCCTCTAATACACGTTTATGCAAGATATGAAGTCGCTCAGTGAATAGCGAACTGTGGCAGGTTCGTTATTTTTGTACAACTTTGACCTCTATGAACTTGAAAAGTACATAGGTCAAATCAAAAACCCGTTACATATGTTATGTATCCTCGATAGACACATTTGATAAAAAATTGGAGATGATCCAGTCATTAGTTCAGGAGTTATTGCACTTTTTGTGTTTTTGTTTTTGGCCATCCTTTGGCCAAGCCAAGAATCGAATCGGACCGAAACTTGGTTTCATAGGCCAGGGTCATCTGACCTAGGGGTATATATGTACCAAGTTTCAGATCAATAGCACCAGCGGTTACAAAACGTGCCCTGCTAACGGACGACGCCGACGACGGACGACGGACACTGCGTGACGACTATAGCTCACAGATGAGCTAAAAATACTAAACAGCAAAACTGAAGGATTGCAATACACGTAGAAAATATGCTACATGTACCACTTACCTTTCTCCAGCTGAACCTATATGTGATTCGATGGTTTCGTCTTTAGCTTTGTCTTTTTTCAAGTTGTAAATATTGACAGCATAGCGTTCAAAAGCTCTGAGTCGTGCTGTCTCTTCATCACTCAGACGAACGTCTGAAAAGTTACACATGTAGTGTTATGTAGTGTAACCAAAGCTTGTGTAATGAAGGGAAATTTACATGAACGTAACAAGGAGAAGCAAAAAGCCCGGGGATTTCTATGTAGTGTAACCAAAGCTTGTGTGATGAAGGGAAATTTACATGAACGTAACAATGAGAAGCCAAGGCCAATTTACGGTAATTTCAACGTACAGAACGCACTTGTTGGTCGAGTCCCCTTGCACGAATGATACAACCCCTTGAACGTTCGGAAGATGTGACTGAGAATGATAACAGGGGGTGCCAGTGCTGGTCGATTGTGATTATCTTCAATAAATGAATACAGCGTGTATTCCTAACCTCCAGCCTGCTCTTTACATAGTGTATATCACGAGGCCCACGATCGGCTGTACTATACACGAGACTAGATAGGCCTACAGTTTGGTCTATGCCCGTCGTGGTCCCGCGATGCCATCTACACAATCATGCACGACAGCACGACAGCGGCCGTTAGGAGGGCGAAGATCCACCACTAGTAGAGTAAATGCTGTGGCTGATGTAGGTGTAACCAAAAACTAGAATTGTAGATACGCTGAATTGCGAATTTGATGACCTCCACACTGACACAGGCGTGTCAAAATGAACTTCTCCATCATGGATGTATTATTGTAAGCCTACTTCAATGTCATCTTTGAGACTGTGGATGATCTGTTAATATTGCACATAAGTTAAATTCCAGTCTTTCGTCGATGGTGACTTTTATATTTAAGATTCTGTGAAAGTTTGAGCGAATTCTGTTGAGTAGTTTTTGTAAAACCGCGCCCGGAAGTGATTGACGAGATCCATAGAAGAAACCCAGTGAAACCAATATGTCCTCCTCACCGTCCTGTGAGGTGTGGAAGCCATAATAACTTATTCCTCGTCAGACTTACCTAAAAATTGCAATTAGAAGGTTCATGAGTAAGACATTCACTAACAAGACGTATATACAAAAGGCTAAGGGGACGATCCAAGTTGAAGTTGGACACTGCTCCAATTCTGGGTTGTTTTCTAATGCAGTACGATCAGTAGAGCAAGGTTTTCCATCCGACAACGTGCCTTGAAAATAGAAAATTGTCAGTGATAGATAATGCAATGAGTTCATTTTATGGAGGCGAGGGCAGATTATGTTTGGAGTTGTGGGGTACCGTCGTATATAAGTTAAGATTCTGAATAGAAGTTGGAAAACAGGGCCCTCTAGGTGCGCGGTAAGAGGTTATACTACATGTAGCTTCTACTGGTCTGGTGTTTATGCATTTTGTAGGAATCATCAAGATGAAAAAACCCAAACTGATGTGGCCGGTTTGGTCGATTACGCCAAACGCTTTGAACTTGAATCGAAAAAATAATAATATACTGTTTTTTTTTAATTAGCGAGCTATAAGGTCGGTTTTACAAGTAGACGCCTCTCTGGTTAACAAGAAAATCGACGTCATATGCAGACCGTTAGAGTTGTTCATTTCAGTGTTATCTCCTACCGCACAGAGTGAGCGTGCGTGGATTCATGAAATTTCAAGGGCGACAATCGAAGATGATTTCAAGTACAACTGAATTTGAAGTCGACAATACTCATTTATCAGGCACGGACACGGGAGGGGGGTCGTGACCCCCCTCCGCGTGCCACCACCAATTGTTTTTTTCTTCGATAAATTGCGACTGTAAGCAAAAAAAACGCAAAAACAAAGCTTCTGTTTTGATACTGAGATGCCAGGAAATCGCGTCTACGTCTGATCTACGGCCTTCTAGATTTCAAAATTTTTAGGGGGGAGCCCCGCCCCAAACCCCCGTCGGTGCGAGCACCTTCGGCACCCTCACCTGCAACGGCCGCCTTCGGCAACCCCCGCCAAAAATCCTGGATCCGCGCCTGTTTATGGTCTTCGGCCATTACTCATCATGAATATGCAAATCTGCACTGATGCTTACCTTCCACCATTTCCACATCGAATAAACCATTCATGGCCCAGTATGGATAATAGAATATCTGCTTGAGCATTTTTACCCGAGGGATGGCGTTAGGAAACAGCAAGGCTTGGGAAGCAATGCCATAGCTGACGATGAAGACGACAACTAGTGCAATGAAGAACAGCAGGTCGTTCAACTAAAACGAAAGCAGTATACCATGCATTAAACAGAGTTTAGTTAGTATGAAATGGAATGGAGAACACTGTAAATGTACACCATCTACTCACACATAACAGTACAATGTGCTATCGTGAGAGTAGACCTGCCAGTGTCAAGAATACAACTCTTAGACCACATAAAAAAAGTTTAGCGTCCACCTCTTCCAATTTTTTTTCAGGTAGGGAGTTTTTTTACATGGTGGCATAAGTGGAGGACGGAGCCAAACCACGGGTTTAAGGTCCCAAACCAGGCACCAAAGAATAACGCATGAAATTATATTACCGGTACATGTAATGTATGTTTAAAACCTTTGTTGGAATGAAACATCCTACAACTTGGATGCTATTGCGCAGGCGCAGTCATTGTTGCACCTTTCTCCAATGGCGGCGCCACTGTCGGGAAGATCGTTTGTGGGTTCAACGAATGCGTCTGCACATGGTTGGGGGGATGTTGTTTTTACCCTTTCCATGGCTTTTTAAGGTTTTATTTTGACAAATTTTGAAAAATAAAAAAATAAAAAAATTCCAGGTCGGACGTATTTCATAGGCCGGCAGGGACGCTAAACAAGTAATTTTTTATGTGGCCTTATTTCTGAATGATTAAATGACAAAGCACCAATCTTACCATCCTCCCGACCATCATAACCTTCGGCCCGAGGTCGGGATGCACGTACAGGTTGTTGGTAAATCGAATGAGCATGATGGCAAGGCAGAACACATAGGTAACTCTTGCATAGAAGAAGGAATCGCCGACAAGAACGAACCGTAGGACGACGCTGAGCGCCAACAAGAAGAAGACGGCCGCATCAAGAATATTCCAGAAGTCTTTCATCCAATCGGCGATCTTGCTTCCCCATGATTGGGTCTGATTGCTTATGATCTGCTTGTTCGCATTTTGAAAAAGATAAATATACAAAAAATATGTATTACGATAAGCTGAAAAAGCCTGTGATGATAGAAAAGTGCTCGCACGAGCTTTATCTCATCCATTGGCAATACACAACGGAGCCCCACAGCGACACTGCCCTGTAAAAGGCCCACGATCATGGTCAGCGGACTCAGATCGAGTACGTGAAGACTGCCTAGCTGCAGATGTATCCCGTGCAGCAACACCAGCCCAACTGACAACGTTGATGATACTGGTCAGAAGAAGACACCGTACCCGCCTGAATCCCTCTGCTACCAGCGTAGACATCCAAAGCCATATAACACACTCCCGGATGTGTGCGTACGACGCGGTTTCTGACGACCACAATGGCTGAAGGTCAACCATGACAAAGTATCCGAAGAGGCCAAAAAGTATGAGCATAGATACCTGAGTAAAAAAGAAAATCAAGCTGATCAAACGGCTTCGCCAATCTGAAACCATTTGAGCTCCATAGGCTAAAGTTGGCGTTTAACAACTTCGCAACTAGTCACCTCTCCATAAGATAGATGTCGTTCTCAATCCCGATTTATAACAATATCAATCATATCACGTGGAACGAGGCCATCAAATGGGTTAGGGGTCTGTCAGGCATCATTGCAACAGCTTTTAAGTACGTAAGTCCGATCACTGTTGGCAAACATACCACATAGTAAAGGAACTTGACAACTGCGGAGGAGTAGTAGTAATAAACGGCTTTGCCTATTCCAACTGGCGAGCCCTTGGTGAGAGGACTGTAAATTCCTTCATCCCCATCAGTTTCAGAATGTGATTTTGTCCGTGGTCTGAACTTCATGGTGAGGATTACAAATGGCAATGCGGCGGCCATTACAATCTGGAAAATAGAAACACTGCTGTTTCAACTCAGAAAAGCCATGGACAAAAATAGATACGAACGCCACGACTGTTCACGAATTAGTAGACCGGCCAAGACCACTGAGAAAAAAATTCCTAGGCATTTTTTGTTAAAATTTGGTAACCATGTAATAATGTACATGTATCTTCATATTGTAAAGTTTCAGAAAAGTGCGGTTACTACTATTTCATTTGACTTTATAGGTCAGTTATCAGGGGTCAAAGGTCAAATGACCAAATTTTTGGATCAAAACTGCCAAAAAAAGTAAAACCCGCCAAAATGTTGATATTTGTATATAGAATGAGAAAAACAGTCATTTGACATTAGTTCTGATATATGAGACGTGAACCGTTACTTTGAATTGTTGCAATAAATGAAGGGAATAAGCGTGGTGGCGTCGAAAAAATATCGCAATTGAGGGGCATGGGGCACTTCATGTACCATTTTAGAAATTCTGAACTTCCAATACCCGACGAGGCTGGATAGTTCATTGCTTTGCCTCCAGATAGGTGGAATCCAGGACAATGAATTCTGGGTATTATTTTCGTGTATACGCGTTGGTTGAATGGGTGGCAAGCTAAATTTCCAAATTATGCTCTTTGCTCTTTTGAAACAGTTAAAAAGGTAGCAGTGGAATCTTTTGCTTCATACTTTCTTTTCGATCGGTATTCATTCATTCATTCCACAAAGTCAAAATGAAATCCATATTTCCGTTCTGTGAACAAAAAAAAGACTGCCATTGAGAATAACACTGCGTTGTGGAGTTCAGTCACTGCTTCAAAAACCTTCGATCTACAGAGAGCTGTTGTTAGATTTTGAGTCGTCTTCCCCTGCCATTTGATAAGTCGACTTAAAGTATGACATGAATCAACTTATTTTTCAAGAAATCGTTGGTCGAAGCGTTCCGGTGGTTTCACTTTTCATTTTCACTGGAGTTTTTGGGACACCTACATGTAGAATTACGGTGCGAGCAGTCGTGACATCGCCTGAGAGCCTATTTGGATCTCGTTGACTCTTCGTGGTAAAGGGGATTAGTCGTCGCAATCCAAAATGACGCAAAGAATTACAAATTTTGTATTATAGCGGCTTACATCCCCTAGGTAAGCCTTGCAGTTGACCGTATGGTATTCGATGGCAGCAAAGCCACTACCGTTGTGCAAATATGCACTGAAGGGCGCCGCACACCAGCGATTTTTCGAGCGATTTTCTTGGCGATCGGCCTTGCAACCAGGCCAGCGACTGAACATTTTTAGCTCACCCGTGAGCTATAGTCGTCAGTCAGCGTCCGTCGTCGTCCGTCGTCGTCGTCCGTTAGCAGGGCACGTTTCGTAACCGCTGGAGCTATTGATGTGAAACTTGGTAAGTATATACCCCTAGGTCAGATGACCTATGACACCAAGTTTCGGTCTGATTCGATTCTTGGCTTGGCCTCCAGGTGGCCAAAACCAAAAACACAAAAAGTGCAATAACTCCTTAACTAATGACTGGATCATCTCCAAATTTTTATCATAGGTGTATCTAATAGGAGCTGTCAGCGAGTTGACCACTAGGTGTCACTAGGGCCCAATTCAATGCATCTAGCGGACCCAGTCATTATCGATCGAGCAGCGATCATAATAGATTTCCTGTACATTTGGTCCGCTAAGACTGTGCTGCCATCTGTTAGCAATATGCGCGGCTGACTGCTCCTATTAGGATACATAACATATGCAACGGGTTTTTGGTTTGACCTACTTTTCAAGGTCACAGAGGTCAAAGTTCGATAAAAGTAACGAACCAGCCGCAGTTCTTAATTATTTCACCGAGAGTCTTCATATCTTGCATAAACGTTTATTAGAGNGAGCGACTGAACATATTTTTAGTTTTTTTTAGTTTTTTTACTCGTTTGCGACAAATGCTTCACTGGGAGATCACTGATGTCGCGGGTGACATAACTGATCGACCTCAAAGGTAATTATCGCATGCGACCTAGTAGGCGCATCGGTAGTCGCCCCCATTTTAGTCGCTCGTGTGCGCCATGCTTAAGCATGGCGCACACGAGCGACAAAATCAAGGCGACTGCCGACAAGACTGCCAAAACGACCAGAAATCTGATAGATTTGACCCCATGTCTGCGGCAAATCGTCGTCCCGACCAACTGGTCGCTTTGGTCGACCGACTAATCAGTTCCATCGCCTACCTGATCGGTTTAGGTGGTCGTTGCATCATATGCGGACTATTTATGCTATGACCGATCATAACGATCAAAAACATTTTGCGCTCGGCGACCGAAGATCCTGGCGACCAAAATTCAACATGTTGAACTTTGGTCGCCATGGCCGATTATCTTCGCGACTTGTCGGCCGACCAGGAAAAAGATCCGCAAACTAATGCGATACGACCTGACGATGGTCTGTGGCCTAATGCATGGCGCACACGAGCGACTAAAATGGGGGCGACTACGTACCGATGCGACTACTAGGTCGCACGCGATAATTACCTTTGAGGTCGATCAGTGATGTCATCCGCGACATCACTGATCTCCCAGTGAAGCATTTGTCGCAAACGAGTAAAAAAAACCTTAAAAAAATAAAAATATGTTCAGTCGCTCCTGTAGTCGCAAGGCTAGTCGCCTAGAAAATCGCTCAAAAAATCGCTCGTGTGCGCCATGCTTAAGTCGCTCTGGGAGGTCGTCTGTCGTTTGTGGATTCTTCACAAAAATGGTCGCCAGTGTGGTCGGCGAGCGACGTCGCTAGTCTCCTACGACGTCGCCAGCGATGGTCTCGTCGGCAGTCGCCTTGATTTTGCGCCATGCTTTAACTTAGCTCCGAGGCCAACGCGCTAACCACTAGGCCATAAAGGAAATCCTCCATGGTTAGGCCATGCCGTATAGTAACTGCAAGGGATTCAATGCACCGATTACGCTTTAAATGAACTGAATTTCCAAAATCCTCATTTCATACGCAGGTTTGCAGATTGTAGGAGATAATCAATTCCACGTACTTTTTGCTAGCACAGCAAACGTGTTATAATAAAACGGCACAACCGAAAGGTAAAGTGAAGGACGAGAATGGCGGCCATGAAGACAACGTTTGCCGTGATACAAATCATCGCAAGCTGCCAAATCGGAGAGGCCATAACATCAACAGAGAGCCCGGCCTGGCCGCCAGGTATGCAATCGTCGTCTGGTGTTATCAGGAAGTGGTTTACGATGGTTAACAATTTAGAAAAAATATATTGGTCAAAAAATTTTCGTGGAAAAGTCCTGATCGCTTTGCCCCCCAAAATAAGAAATCGGCAGTATATGTAGTTAAATCAAAAATGCCACAATTTTTAGGCGTCTTATTATAATGGAAGGACTCCATTTTGAAATACGTCCGTACCAACTGGAGTTGATCGCATCATATACAGGTGTACAGTGTAGCAATGTGTACAGCTGTTAGGTCAACGAGCAAACATGGGTCTTTGTCACGCAGATTCTCATAAACTACGCATTGACCAGAGGCAACAAGGCTTGGGAATGGTTGGTGATTATTTGGGGAGTGCCCTCCACGTACTTTTAGGCCAGAAAGTGATGCGAGCTTTGCAGAATCAATGGCTTTTCTGCACTCATCGAGCGGCACATTTTGCCATCACCTTTTTTGTATTGCGCTGGTACCATCTGCACCAATTCCGTGTGAGCCGCAGAACACCATACACCTGTCTTCGGCCATCGTCTCACCGCCACATCCATTACATTGCATGGGCGGTATCAGGATACTTTCCCTCCGT
>NMRB01001687.1:30957-66051 GCA_002633025.1 Notospermus geniculatus | reverse complement strand
ACCCGGGGGGGGGGGGGGGGGGGCCACCCCCCAGAGCCAACCAAAAAAATGTGAATTTCATGCGGATTTTGGGCAAAAAAGGTCTTCTGACCTCTCCCCCCCCCGAGGCTTTTGCCCACCAGGACCAGAAAGCTAAATACGGCCCTGTCAAATTGTTAGCAGTGATGGCGTAGGCCCCTATCCTTCTCTGCACTGTGTTAATATTTGAATGCGAATAATTTATATCTAGTACCATCGTTGGCATTGCCTCTTTCAACAGTATCGCATAGGACCTCATCGTCGATAATAAAGGTTTCCAAACAAATAACCACGCAGAGACACCTTTTTATTAGCTTTGACGACAATATTGATCAGTGAGAAGTGAGAATTAGCATTCAGAGAATATGGGCCTACCTTGGTCCATATTTCCGCAAGTTTAGTGTCAGTCAGAAACTTTTTGATATCAACACCTTTGTCCAGGAAAAGTTGAACAAACCCGACTTGGTTCTGAACCAATGCGTGAGTCATGTAATCCTGAAGAGGCACCGCCTAAAAACAAAGGTGACAGTAGAGGTCAATAGAAATTTTGGTTTTCACTTGTAAGTGAGGATTAGTGGGACTATCGAACCAAAGATCGCACATTAGTTTGCCACAGAATCTTTGATTTGTAAGAAAGGTAAAAATTGCCAACAAGGGAGTAAGAAATAAAAGTGGAAAATAAGACGTGGGAAATTTTGGAATTTTGCGCGAATTTTTCAGTTTCTCAAATTGGGATATTTTTTTTCCTATTTTGCGAAATTTTGTTAAAATGATATGACATTTTGTCTGATTTTTCGGGCGATATTTCTCAAAATGAGAAAAAAATCTCCCAATTTGAGAAATTGAAAAATTCGCGCAAAATCCCAAAATTTCCCACTTCTTATTTTCCACTTTTACTTGTTACTCCCTTCTACTTTGTAGTNTTGTAGTAGAACATGTAAATCAGATGTAATTTTGTTTTTGAGAGAGCATGTCAACCTACCAACCAGCTCAGCCGATTTTCAGGGGCAAAGATCTCTTCTCGTGCAAGATCGCACCTGTTCCACGCAAGTGCCAAACTTGTTTGAGTATGAACGTCAGACCGATACGCTGAAAAGGGACAATGATAGAAAAATACTATTTTCACTATCTACCTTTTGAAATGCACATTCGAACGAGCAGCACGTTTTGGTTAATAAATGAATGCGGGTAAAATGTACATTCACTCAACACAGTTTGCGGCTTTCGGCCACAAGGAAATTGTATTTTGCATCCTCTCCTGCGCAGTTCAATGTACATGTACTTAGATTGTGCCTCTTCGTTTAATTACAAAGAATTCCGATTATGTAATGGTGTTCACTCCTTTGAAGGATTTTCAATCTACTATATTTCTCCGTCAGAGTTATTGTCCAGTACATAACAACAGTCCACTCTGCTTTGAAGGCCCGTTGTAGTGCATGATTTCTGTCTTCCGATCATCAGTCACAAATATAGTAGACGCCACGTCCCATGAGAGGAAGATGTTTCGTACCTTTTAGTAAAGCATTTAGAATGGAAAACTCTACGTCAGTGGAATCCCCCGATGAAAAGTCGAAGACGTTGACCTGCAACGAATCATGTACAAAAATCACACCAAAATCACACCCTTCGGTGTAACTTGACATTTCTCAGCTTGGGAGAGCAATGCATTTGACTTCTGTAGTCTTCGTGAAGCTGGCATCTGATAGATCAGCTAATGGCGAATTTGTTGGTAAACGGCAAAGCCTTGAGCTGGTGATTGGCTGAAAGATTCAAATCTTGAACGGTTTCCCCGCACTGTTAGTTGGACGCCTGCAGATCATTCCGAATAGGCCAGAAAGGTTCATTACATACCAGTAAGCGTTTTTTGAGGATGTTCCTCACGCTTTCATAGATACGCTGCTCTGAACGATCACTTTTGCACTGTTTCAGGAACTGCCGAGTTTCATCCTCTATGAGTTCGTTGAAATTAGCAGGAAAAATGGTGTTTTCATCACTATGACAATATGGAAAACACGAAGATGAGTTTAGGGGTTGTTAAAGCATCAAATTTGCAATATTCGCTGCATCAGGCGCAACAAGGACAGAATATTTGGGTTCGTTCAGAGGTGTTAAAGTTGGCACTCACTCGGCAAACAAACTGGATCAGAAAATGAGGGAGATAAACTAAAATATCATTTCCTTTCTGTTACACATCATGTAGAAGTCTGTGTTTGATTTCCCAGTGGATGCAGACCATTAGGACAATATGTAATGCCCGACACCGTGGGCTTTATTCCCGGTGTAACGTCTTTCAGTGTTCCCCATCTGCGAGTGTTCCCCTGCTATTGTCTGACGGAATAAGCCGCGACTCGACAATGGAGGACACACAGAGAAACGTGTCGATCTATCTGCCAGTGTTTCCAAAACAATAGAGGAAACACTGACACACGGAAACACTGAAAAACTTTACACCGGCTCTACTAACTGACAGACAGTGCGTCGTCAGTAGTCTGACGTCAAGTCCCATTTTGGCTCTCAGATCCCCGCAGAGTTGTGCGATGCTCCCAAGTTATTCTTCCCCCATGATTTGGTTTGTTTCACTAATTTGTTATAATTCAACTACATGTATACTGAAAACCCAAATGCTAATATACAATGTACCTTGAGTGTTGTGCAGTGATCCTGTAAGCGTGAGCAACAAAGTCGGCCGCCCTGCCCGTGCCTTTGAAAAATACGCACGGAATATCATTTTTGATTGCTTCAGCAGCCCCATCAAGCGTGTTGACGCCACCTTCGAGAACAAGTCTCACTACGGGACACATGTCACCTAGTGGATAAACAACATCGTAAATATTGTGACAACATGGAACAACCCGGGGACAGTGAGTTGCAGTTTTTGTCGGCGCCTATAGCTGAGTAGGTCTATTCGAGGGTATAGGTCTATTCGATGCAGTCTGAACTGCCATTGAAAACACCTACTTCACTTGAAACTGAAATAGAGTACAATCTCATTTCTAAGGTGGATGATAAACAGGAAGTCAACTTCCAGAATCTTGCAAATCTTCGACCCCAACCAGGGCCTTCTTCAGGCTGGCACTTTCAAGACGAGCATCATTTTGTGTGTCAATTTTTGTGCTTTCTCTTTCTTTGGATTTCTAAGGTAGACAGTTTGAACATTTACCAATGGATCAAGAAACATGGCGTATTATAAATCCAGCCCTACTCACCACCTCGGCTGACCTCCTGCGAGATGTACATCTCCATACCGGCTCTGAACTCTGCGCCACCATATTTTTTATCCACGCCATCATCAATGAAGAGAAAATGGGTGTGGCTCGGCTGAAGAGGGGCCTGTTTATTGAGATCAGTGGCCTTGCAATTCTCTGAGTTATAAACCGCCGGATAACTCCCCTTACCCTAAAAGTTACATGTACAGAGTCAGTGAGAAATTCGCTCTTCATGATTGTTTTTGACTGTGTCCGATCTATCCGTTCGTTTGCAGTTTCCCTGTTGAACTGCTGGCGAGTTGGGCATTACCATAAACCCAACTTGCGCTACGGTAGGCCAAGGGAAGGAGGACGACAGATCCTACCGTACCGATTTTACGCGAAGGATGAAGGGATAATATTATGGTTGGCCTACTTGATAAAGAATAACAATAAGACGTCAGAGAGCATTGGTCCTATTGGGCAATTAATTCGCTCCAGTAAAATTGGGCGATCGATTACGGTCACTGCCCCGAAATTAGACACCCGATGGCCACACGAATGTGGAATTTTGAATTTTGCGTGAAGATGGCCCCGAAGTTAACTTCCAGAATCTTGCAAATTTTCGATCCCAACCGGGGTCTTCTTCAGGTTGGCACTTATCAGTAATATTTCCAAAAGTTTCCATTAATTCGTAATGGCCATCGGGTGTCAACTTCGGGACAGTGTGACACGGGCATTAACGACAGCTGGTCTTAAAACCAGGATGGAAAGATCATTGTCAGTTACTGAACGTCAGCCAATCACCATAAAGCCTGTCATGAAGTGCTGCGGCAGCATCATACTGGTGCAGGGTGCAGGGGAGTCCTCAAATTCAACACACTTCAAACGAAGCAGACGTGAAATGAGGAGTTACTCTCCTGAAATCTGCCTGTTTTGTTCTCAAGATGACGTCATTTATTTTCAATCTGCCAAAGATGTGTACAGTAGGGCCTACCTTTTTATTAACTAGAGCTTCTTTATTGTCCACATAGCCCCAGGACAGGAAACTGAGACAGGTGATCTGTTTATTCGCCAAGTTTGCAATGTTGTAATTCCCGACTGCCTCCCCGACCACCTTCGCCACTCCAGCATTGTGGCCTGTGCTAGTGATCCATGCGCCTGAAGTGGCAAAATATTTGATACAATCATGCCAATTTACCATACCAGATAAGGGAATGAAATGGTACATGTAGGCCTATGAATCGAATGTTGGCTACATGTAATGTACATACGTACAGCACGTTTATCCTTGACAGCACAACGTAATCATCGGAACATTCAATATGTTTGAGGTGTAAAAGTATTTTCCACGGAAGAAATAGTCCTAGTAGGACAATTTTCCCTGTCATATTAGAGCAAGGTAGGACATTTATAACGGTGCTTCTATACTTAGTGTCCGGGGGACACTTTCATCAGGGGACAACTAAGACTTTTACACCTGCAACATACCCGTCGACGCAGCTGCGTTGACCAACCCATGTCTGAATGCATGTCCCATCTTTTGGCTCAGGTGAAAGTTTTTATTGCCGCCGGTCACAGATATGATAAGCGTCGGTGGTTCTACTTTCCAGTATTTCTTGAGGAGTATCCACAAATCTAGATGGTAATGCGTCTCGTCGGCGAAACGAATGTACTGAAAGTACACGTGCAAAATGTGTAACCAGTAACCCGGCGGGGCAATGTTACATGTAGAAATACAAAAATGTTGATGGCTTTTTCGGACCGAAAGCTGAATTGGAATGAACCTGCAGTAGTTTATGTCAAATTGGACATGTTTTGAAGAAGCGTTAGCATGGTTAGTCGGAATTTTCTCAGTTGGGGTTAACCACCACCTCAACCACGGTGGAAAGAGTTGCTGTCACAACATAGACCAAATGGTGTAGGGGCATGGCCTAGCAATGGGCGCCAAGGTATTATAAATCTCCAGAGGTGAACCGCGTAGGCCTACAGAACGTTGCCACAACGTACTGGTTTTAATTGATGCTCTAGCTCTCGTCCAAATCCGAGGAACTTGATTTCGCCAAAAGCATCCGTCTTCGAGGTGGTTGTGTGATCATCCTTGCTCCATGTCTCCACCATGCTAGAGAAATTCTGGTGGAGATTCCTTTCTCGACCACAACCGCATATTTCACTGTCAAGAAAAAAAGCAGGTTATGGACCGTAAACATAGGGCACCTCCCCAGACCCATATCAGTATAAAGCAAGCGGTTCTCGAGTTACGAAGTGTGATGTAAAAACCGTCAAGATGGCCACCTGGCGGTCATATTTGAAGTCGAAGTTCTCGACCTCTGTCCCTTATCACGAAAATATGAAGTAAGCGGTTAGAATCACCAGTAATTAATTACGCCTACATGTACATNCCACCTCAACCACGGTGGAAAGAGTTGCTGTCACAACATAGACCCATTATGGTGTAGGGGCATGGCCTAGCAATGGGCGCCAAGGTATTATAAATCTCCAGAGGTGAACCGCGTAGGCCTACAGAACGTTGCCACAACGTACTGGTTTTAATTGATGCTCTAGCTCTCGTCCAAATCCGAGGAACTTGATT
Source organism: Notospermus geniculatus (assembly GCA_002633025.1). Taxonomy (NCBI): domain Eukaryota; kingdom Metazoa; phylum Nemertea; class Pilidiophora; order Heteronemertea; family Lineidae; genus Notospermus; species Notospermus geniculatus. The sequence goes on along the minus strand of NMRB01001687.1, from coordinate 60,255 downwards.
TCGCCAAACGCATCCGTCGTCTTCGAGGTGGTTGTGTGATTATCCTTGCTCCATATCCCCACCGTGCTGGAGAAATTCTGGTGGAGATTCCTTTCTCGACCACAACCGCATATTTCACTGTCAAGAAAAAAAACAAGAAAAAAAAACAGGTTATGGACCGTAAACATAGGGCACCTCTCCAGACCCATATCAGTATAAAGCAAGCGGTTCTCGAAGTGTGATGTAAAAACCGTCAAGATGACCACCTGGCGGTCATATTTGTAGTCGAAGTTCTCGACCTCTGTCCCTTATCACGAAAATATGAAGTAAGCGGTTAGAATCACCAGTAAAATTACGCCTACATGTACATGTAGGCCTACATATAATGATTACATTTAAACACCATTACAGAACAAAAGTCGGTCGCTTCCTATATTGTAGCAGGCATACTGTATACTTGGGCCCATAATCATAAAACCTTTTAATAAATTACTAGTTTGTACAGGCCAATGTAACTGCACTAGCAAGCAACTAAACTAGCAAGATTTTATGAATATGGGCCCTAATGTACATTTGGCTTGCACAACTCTTGCTATTCCGGTGTAATGACTGAGAATGCCTCCCGTATGCCAATGTCGGCTTTAATGTTTGGCGAACACAAAAACAGAGAGTCATGTCCTATCAGTGCCTTCCCCGGTATGTCACATCGCGGCTTATTCCGTCAATCTTTTCTTGGGAGGCACTGGCAAACGCGAGGAGGGGGGCAATGGAAAACATTAGGCTTACATCTAAGGCATACATCTAAGTCGTCCCGACTTACCCAGCACTAGCGGAGGCAGCAATGAATGTTTTACAAACGCGTTTCTTGAAGGAACGTGTGATGAAGTCCACCTGGATGAAAATTTAAAAGGGACACTGATGATACTTGATACGTGATGCTTCATGCTCCGGAAACATGGCCCTAGCATGAATCCTCTTTTTCCTCTCGGTAATCATCCCACACAGGGACGACCATTCATCATTTCTGTTCTTTAGCACCTCGCTCCTAGGGCAGTTCTTGGTAAAAGTCCTCTGGACTGTCAGGGCTGAGCATTCAAAAACAAGGTGTTGTACAATGTATTGTCTCATCAGCCTGACCACACAGCCGGCATATCGCATCCTCTGCAAGGTTGAACCGGTGCAGGTAGCTCTGGGTAGGAAAGTGCTGCATCCGGAGGCGGGATTATATGACTTGGGGCCGATTTTTTAAACGATAGTTAAGGTAAACCTCGGTTTAACCATCGGCTTTTCTGACAAACCGTGAATTAACCAAAGTAAACATTTTGACTTTTAGAATGTTTGGCTATCAACGATTCATAAAATCGAAAAATTCACTTCGACAAACAGTTTGTCAACTGAGGGTGAATCAAACCCGATGGTTATCTTAGCCATCGTTTAAAAAATCGGCCCTTGAATTGGTTGGGAGTTGACACTGATGATGTAGGCCTACTGTATGTAACCGCCAGCTGCAGAGCTGTCGATCATTGATTTTACACTACATGGATATAGAAGAGGATCAGAATTCGCCATCACACAGGAAGACTTACTTCGTTCCGTCCATTCCTCCGATTTATGTCACCCTTCGCAGGTGATAGATCCGCCAATCTGATCATTATATCATTTGGGATAAACAGAATCTCGGAGAAATCAATATCATATGATCGAATATTCTACAATCAAGTTATGTTACTTTTAATATTTCCGGGGATTGTGAAGTCCGCATTTTTGATGATCCATTCCGACGAATGACGTTTAACACTGATACCCGACCTGTAAACCAGTAGTGTCCTATACCAATCTCGGCCTTTGTTGACGTAGATATGTAAAACACATCACTGTAAGTAGGCTACATGTACTTATCAACGACGACCCACTTTGGGAGCCATCATACATAATAAGGTCGGGAATGTTAGTGGATATAGAGCATTACCGGCGACCACCAACGGGCTCCCTTTTATATGCAAAAATACAGAACTTTCGCAAAATCTCCAGAAATACCAACGCGAACGCCAATCTCATTTTGGCAGGAAGAGAGGACCGACTTAAAAGGACTGACGTTGGCGTTGGCGTTTCGGGGGCTTTGCGAAAACTCTCTTTGGTCGCCGCGAAACGCACCCGGTAACTAGCGTCGTCACGAAAATAAAGATGGCGCAACGAATATTCGTATCGGGCTTTATCATGCAAACCCAGATGTGCATGGATATGCCATCGATCGCGGTGTTGTGTAGGCCCCTATACACGAGTATACTCTAGTAGGCTATGTAGGGCACGGGTGTTCATGAACATGCAGGTTTGCAGGCCAACAACGGCATTGGCTTAGGATTGAAGCAATGGAATAGTAAGTACCGGTATATTCTACGTACCAAGCTAGTGTCGCCCTTTTTCACGTTCTCGCTGAAGGCTGTTACTTCATCCGAAGCTTGGATCATCTCGATCCTCCTTTGTTTTCCTCTAAACGGCATTGTACCGGTAGCTTAGGCCTACATGTAGAACTACATGTAGACCTATATTCTACAATCGTGAGCTCAACTGGTAAAGTGCGATTCTGCAACACACACAGCCTAGTTCATATAGAATGTTTGTACGGTAAAGGCGCGAACGATTTACCTGAGTGTTGCTTTCTCGCCAGCCTCTGCTGGTCACGTGATGTGACGAAGGGGCTTGTGGTAATCGACTCGACGCGACGCGATCACTCGATGGTTGCTAGGTAGGCCAATTTAATTTTCCCGCGTGACGTATAGTAGGCCTCCTGTGAGCGGCTCGGCGGAATCATTCAAGAGTGTTATTTATATTACGTAAATCTATGAAATTAGTATCTGGGAAGTGTGAATTTCGCCTTATGAAACGGGTCAAGTCAGTTATGGCACATTAAGCTCGGGTACGCGCGTGATGGAAATCTTCGTCTTCCGTCCAGATCCTTTCAATTCCCTAATACTGCGATCGATTACGGTTTCTGCCCTTAACGACAGCTGGTCTTAAAACCAGGATGGAAAGATCATTGCCAGGTACTGAACGTCAGCCAATCACCATAAAGCCTGTCATGAAGCTGCGGCAGCATCATACTCGTGATGGCATATGGTGCAGGGTGCAGGGGAGTCATCAAATTCAACACACTTCAAACGAAGCAGACGTGAAATGAGGAGTTACTCTCCTGAAATCTGCCTGTTTTGTTCTCAAGATGACGTCATTTATTTTCAATCTGCCAAAGATGTATACAGTACCTTTTTATTAACTAGAGCTTCTTTATTGTCCACATATCCCCAGGACAGAAAACTGAGACAGGTGATCTGTTTATTCGCCAAGTTTGCAATGTTGTAATTTCCGACTGCCTCCCCGACCACCTTCGCCACTCCAGCATTGTGGCCTGTGCTAGTGATCCATGCGCCTGAAGTGGCAAAATATTTGATACAATCATGCCAATTTACCATACCAGACAAGGGAATGAACTGGTACATGTAGGCCTATGAATCGAATGTTGGCTACATGTAATGTACATACGTACAGCACGGTTATCCTTGACAGCACAACGTAATCATCGGAACATTCAATGTGTTCGATGTGAGTAAAAGTATTTTCCCCAGGAGGAAATTGTCCTAAAGGACAATTTTCCCTCTCATATTAGAGCAGGGTAGGACATTCCGGGTGGACATTTATTGCTTCTATACTTAGTGTCAGGGGGACACTTTCATCAGGGGACAACTAAGACTTTTACGGGTATTCGAAAAACCTGGACGATGGACGGTGGACGATGGACGATGGACGGCTCCTTTCAGCATCATCGATCTCCCCCGCCTGGATGATAATTGTCTCATTTCCGACATACCTCCCAGCATCAACATGAATCAACATGAACTGCACAGGCATACGATAAACATGATCAATCACGCATTACAGCGTTCAGAATTACCTCTTGTCTTGTCTACACATGTACTGGCGGGGGCTTACTGGAAAATGCGGTACAGGCGGAACGGAATCAGCCTCGTTACCGAATCTTGCTGTCCTATTCCAAATGCACTGCATTTGTGACCTGGAGTCGCGGATGGTTGGGAGCATTGATTATTCCGTCACGCACTTGTTTTCCAAATCATTTTTTTTAAATTGACAGTTCATTGGGTCCAATTCCACAATAACCTTGGCTCACCCAGTTACATGTCCGATCTCCATCTGACGTTAGGTAAAGTACGGGTCCTTAAAGATAATATATCACGACTTCATTGTTTACGTTTAATGTTTGTAAACATTTATTTTCAAGCGGATGTCCTGATTGCCTTAACTGCCGTTTGACGTGCTTTGCTGATTATGCCTATTATCAAAAAAAGTCGATTTTATCTATTTGTGCTATTATATTTAAAGAATGTATAGACATGTACGCTGGGTGTTGTAAGAACAGAGATAAGTTTTGAGTCCACTTTGGTCTTTCGTTTCATTCAAACCGTGGTAAGCCCACGTAACCTGGAAATACAAACTAAGTTATTCTGAAAAGACAGCCGAAATTTTCCAGTTAGACAGAGAACTTTACAGTCCTCTGTGCGTTTTGCAGTTTGTCCGGCGCGGAGTGACGAGTAGGCCTACTATTTGTTGTGGCGCAAGTGTGCGACTGGAAAAAACTGCAATAATGATAGGCGAAGTGGGCTCAAAATCCGCCACTGTGATAACCTGCTGCTTGCCAATGATAATCGACGAGTTGTGGCATAGGCCAGGGTGCATATAGGCATTGCGCAATGTACTGGTAGATCTATCGGCTTACAGGCCAATATCGCAGCCGGCTATGGGGCGCCATCGTAATGTCGTCATCAACAGATCATGCTTTAGGAATGTTCATATAGGCCCTACATTTTGTAAGGTTACTGTACAAGCCCGGGGTGTACAAGACAGGAGCTCGAAACGACCGCAGTCAGAGTTTCTATGCTAAATAATTCCTACTCCGCACGAGTAGGGCCGCAAAGACGATAAATCAGTCTAGTCATCATCATTGTACAAAATGGTCGCTCCCTTTGGCGGAACAGGGTCTTAGTTTTGTACTGTGGGGGTCTTACTTTTATAACAGGGTCTTAGTTTTGTACTGTGGGGGTCTTACTTTTATAACAGGATCTTACTTTTGTAGTGTGGGGGTCTTACTTTTATAACAGCGTCTTAGTTTTGTACTGTGGGGGGGGGTCTTACTTTTATAACAGGGTCATACTTTTGTACAGTGGGGGTCTTACTTTTATAACAGGGTCTTAGTTTTGTACTGTGGGTGTCTTACTTTTATAACAGGGTCTTACTTTTTGTAGTGTGGGGGGTCTTACTTTTATAACAGCGTCTTAGTTTTGTACAGTGGGGGTCTTACTTTTATAACAGGGTCTTACTTTTATAGAGTGGGTCTTACCTTTGTAGGTCTTAGGTCTTAGTTTTGTAGACACCCTATCTCCCCATTCCCGAATTATAGTCGGTATAGCATTAATTTTCCAGCCCTTCCCAGCAATAATCCCACTGTACGGGTGTTTGCCGGAAATGTCCCAAGGCGTCAAACTTATGAGAAAATTCGTGAAAATGACGAAATGCACCCAGGATGATATTTTATAAATCTTGCACGATATACTTTGATTTGGTGCAATTTTTCATTTAAATTCTTGCGGCGTAATTTTTACGTCTTGGAGGTATGTCGGAAATGCGACATTTATCATCCAGGTGGTGGAGATCGATGACGCTGAAAGGAGCCGTCCATCGTCCATCATCCACCGTCCATCGTCCAGGTTTTTCGAATACCCGACTTTTACACCTGCAACATACCCGTCGACGCAGCTGCGTTGACCAATCCATGTCTGAATGCATGTCCCATCTTTTGGCTCAGGTGAAAGTTTTTATTGCCGCCGGTCACAGATATGAGAAGCGTCGGTGGTTCTACTTTCCAGTATTTCTTGAGGAGTATCCACAAATCTAGATGGTAATGCGTCTCGTCGGCGAAACGAATGTACTGAAAGTACACGTGCAAAATGTGTAACCAGTAACCCGGCGGGGCAATGTTAGAAATACAAAAATGTTGATGGCTTTTTCGGACCGAAAGCTGAATTGGAATGAACCTGCAGTAGTTTAGTCAAATTGGACATGTTTTGAAGAAGCGTTATCATGGTTAGTCGGAATTTTCTCAGTTGGGGTTAACCACCACCTCAACCACGGTGGAAAGAGTTGCTGTCACAACATAGACCCAATGGTGTAGGGGCATGGCCTAGCAATGGGCGCCAAGGTATTATAAATCTCCAGAGGTGAACCGCGTAGGCCTACAGAACGTTGCCACAACGTACTGGTTTTAATTGATAATCTAGCTCTCGTCCAAATCCGAGGAACTTGATTTCGCCAAAAGCATCCGTCTTCGAGGTGGTTGTGTGATCATCCTTGCTCCATGTCTCCACCATGCTAGAGAAATTCTGGTGGAGATTCCTTTCTCGACCACAACCGCATATTTCACTGTCAAGAAAAAAAAGCAGATTATGGACCATAAACATAGGGCACCTCCCCAGACCCATATCAGTATAAAGCAAGCGGTTCTCGAGTTACTAAGTGTGATGTAAAAAACCACCAAGATGGCCACCTGGCGGTCATATCCGAAGTCGAAGTTCTCGACCTTTGTCCCTTATATCACGAAAATATGAAGTAAGCGGTTAGAATCACCAGTAATTAAGGCAAGGTTGAGGGAACTAAGTAATAAGTCGGCATAGCAAAGGTTTGCTTTCCGCCGCTGTCTGCAATCGCTGCAATGTGGATTACATCAAATTACATGTATCTCTGTAACGCCATTACAGAACAAAAGTCGGTCGCTTCCAATATATTGTAGTACATGTATAAGCATATGTAGGCCTACTGTACCTGGGGCCATATTTGAAAACCTTACTTATGCCTAGGTCACATATCCACCGGGCCCCCTACGATTTTCCCCACCGGCGGCTTGCCGTGGATTTCAGAGACCGTACGGGTCCATTACGAATTTCATGTCTACGGTGTGTGTGGTCACATATTCTACGGTGCCCGGTGAAAATTGGTGGAGAGTAATCGCAAGACCCGTCAACAATCGGCCTAGGTCACATATCCACTCCGGGGCCCGTACGGCGAGTAAAAACAGACATTTTGGCCGATTTTCGCCAATTTCGTACGGTGCCCGGCCGGTTCCCTCACGGTCGCCACGGGCACCGGGACATTTTTCACCAGCCAAACGGGCGCCGCATTGATTAGCTTGCTGCTCCCAATTCTCCCGGCGTTTTCATGTGATCGGTAGGCCGTAGAAAGCCCGTAGAAGGCCCGTAGTGTACCCTGCGGGTCCTGTGCGGGCTCCTGCCAGTGACCGGGCGGGCTTCGCACGATTTTGTCTGCCAATTCTCGTGAAAAAAGTTTGACGGGTACCGTGCGGTGTACCACCTGTTCATCGGACGGAGCTCGGAAGCTTACCGCACGGCATCCGGCCGACACCTTCACGGTTTGTTGACGGGCGTCTTGCGATTACTCTCCACCAAGTTTCGCCGGGCACCGCCCGAACGCCGTAAAATATGTGACCACATGAAAGTCGTAATGGGCCCGTACGGTCTCTAAAATCCAGGGCAAGCCGTCGGGTGGGGAAAATCGTAAGGGGCCCTGTGGATATGTGACCTAGACATAAAGGTGCCGGCCGGTTGCCGTGTGGTAAGCTTCCGAGCTCCGTCCAATGAACAGATGCGCCGCAAGGCGCCCGGTTGGGGCCCGGCCGGGGTACTCATGGCGACCGGCCGGGTGCCGTGCGGCACCCTTGAGAACCGCAAGGCGCCCGTCAATTTTTTTTTCACGAGAACTGGCAGAAAAAAATCGTGCGAAGCCCGCCCGGTCACCGGCAGGAGCCCGCACAGGACCCGTAGGGGACACTGGGACCTTCTACGGGCTTTCTACGGCCTACCGGTCAGATGAAAACGCCGGGAGAATTGGGAGCAGCCAGCTAATCAATGCGGCGCCCGTTCGGCTGGTGAAAAATGTCCGGTGCCGGTGGCAACCGTGAGGGAACCGGCCGGGCACCGTACGAAATTGGCTGAAATTGGCCAAAATGTCTGTTTTTACTCGCCGTACGGGCCCCGGAGTGGATATGTGACCTAGGCATTACTATAATGACCAGTTTCTACAGGCCAATGTATACTACTACTGCACTAGCAACCAACTAAGCTAGCAAGGTTTTATGAATACGGGTCCTGGGCCAAACTTAAGTTCTTATCGTAAGATATGGAATTTGGGACAACCCCCAAGACATGTCGTAACTGTATAGGCAGGAACATTAGGACGATGTCCTAAGACATCGTTGGTGCAACCGCCACCACCTCACAAGGTGGCGATCTTCATTGGTTTCACTGGATTTCTCTCGATCTCTCTCTCTCCGTCCAATCTGTGGTTTCATCACGATAACTCAAAAAAATACGCCACGTATCGCGATGAAACTTTCAGGAGTTATGGATATGCATGTTACACGGAAACCTATTGATTTTGGGGGTCATCCGCCACCAATGAACTGTTTAATTAGATGAAGTCTGTTGTCCTAACGCATTTACCTTTGCCCATGACGTCAACAACCCATGACGTCGGGCCTAAGAACNACCAACAATGAACTGTTTAATTAGATGAAGTCTGTTGTCCTAACGCATTTTACCTTTGCCCATGACGTCAACAACCCATGACGTCGGGCCTAAGAACGCAGCGTCACCACGACGTCGAGCATGACGCTGCAGCGTCACTCGCCACAGCGGGGTTTTCGCTGACGTCATCTCATCTCGGATCAAACTGTGACGCCACGCACACCACGTTTCAGGTCCTCTGGCCAATCAGACTCAGAGATCGAAATGAATTTGGTCCGGTGCCATGATGTAGGCCTACCCGTATTTCGCGAAAAATGACACGCACATTTCTCTGAAATCAATAACATTTAAATGGTCATGACCCGACAAGTTTACCAACTGTGAAATTTAGTAGGCCTAACTTTGAAAACAATAACCCCCTGCTCTTGGCTGCCGCGAAACACGCAATCGCACTGTAAAGCCATGTACATCTACATCATAAATGTAGGCCTACACTGTAAATGACGCATGTTCAGTCCCAATATCATCAGTTTCTACATTGCCCTAACATATTTACAAAATTCATCAGTGAATTTTCAAAGGCGGTCTTCAAATTGACTCACAAGTCAATTTCTAGTTGTTCTTATCTTTAAGACACTAGCACTTACGACCTTTGGTGCAACCGGGCCCTGATGTCCATTTGGCTTGCACAACTCTTGCTATTCCGGTGTAATGACTGAGAATGCCTCCCGTAGGCCAATTTCCGCTAATGTTGGCAGACACTCAAAAACAGAGAGACATGTCTGTCAGTGCCTCCCCCGTTATAATGTCACATCGCGGCTTATTCTGTCAATCTGTTCTTGGGAGGGAGGCACTGGCAAGGGGGGGGGGCAATGAAAAACATTACACTGTAATACATGATACACCTAAAGCTAGGAATCCACCATTGATTTTCAAGCTGATTTTGCGTTGGGACTTGTTTTGCAACTGGGTTGCGTTGCAACTGGGCACTCGATCGCCGTAGTGGACTCGCTAGACGTGATTTCCACCAATTAAAAAATGGCGAAGATGTGGTCACTTTCAGTCGGCAATCCATCCTGAGAATCTCAGGTCATTTACCGTCTTACCCTCCATTTACCGTCGTACCCTCCCTCAATGCCCTGAGGACATCCACCCCGTTTCGGTGGATTAGAGGGACATTCCCCCATGTGTACTCGCCAATTGGTAATTCACAAATAAACCATGCAATGCAGTGGGGAAATGCCACTTGATGTAAGAACCAAAATAGGCGCCTAATGCCACAACGTCTGCACATAAGCCGTGGTTACACTACATAAAATCTCCGGGTTTTTGGCGGTCACACCTATGAATTGCCGGGCTTCAAGAAACCCGCGTCTGAAAAACGCGGGTTTTTGAGACACGGCAATCTCGCCGTGCTTTTCGAAATCCCCGTGTGTTCGTTAGTTCTTCGCACGGCGACAGATGGCGCAGCCATTAAGTGACGTTGTTTTCGCGCCTCCGACAATGTGTGCCAATTCAGAGGAAATGACCGAAGAGTCAATGTTTGCAGCGCAACTGTCGCCGGGCTACTTAACTACAATGTAGTAGTGTGACCTCTCGAGGGTTTTCGTACACACGATTTTGACACGGGTCTGGAAAAACACGGGTATTTTTATGTAGTGTAACCACGGCTATTGATGTAACAACCAAAATAGGCGCCTAGTGCTACATGTACAACGTCTGCACATAGTTACCGGATACCAGTCCCGTAGCATTGTATCTCATTCCATAATTTATGCAGGCTGTCGATCGCAGGTAGCAGGTTGCAAAGCAAGTCGCAACGCAGAAAATCAGCCGTGGATTCCTAGCTTATGTCGATCCGACTTACCCAGCACTAGCGGAGGCAGCAATGAATGTTTTACAAACGCGTTTCTTGAAGGAACGTGTGATGAAGTCCACCTGGATGAAAATGGAAAAGGGACACTGATGATGTAGGCCTGCTGTATGTACCAAGATTCTGCAACCGCCAGCTGCAGAGCTGTCGATCATTATTTTACACTACATGGATCATGTAGAAGAGGATAAGAATTCGCCATCACACAGGAAGACTTACTTCGTTCCGTCCATTCCTCCGCTTTGGGTCACCCCTCGCAGGTGAAAGATCTGCCAATCTGATCATTATATCATTTCGAATAAACAGAATCTTGGAGAAATCAGAATCACATGATCGAATATTCTACAATATATCATGTTCTATGTACATTCCGAGTATTTTGATGATCCATTAACACTGACACCCGACCTGTATTAAACATACTGTCCTTTTGGGCCTAGTTTCGTTTAGGCCTACACCAATCTCGACCATTATTGACGTACATATATAAAACACATTCACTGTAAATACATGTACTTATCAACAACGACCCACTTTAGGGAGCCACACATAATAAGGTCGGGAATGTTAGTGGATTTTTGCTATATAATGTATCGGGTGTCCCAGAAAAAACGTTCCACTTTTCAAAGTTCAATATCTCGTGAAGTATCAAACCGAATACAATGTAGCCGCACCAAAATTAAGGGTCTGATAAGACACAGAGATGATGTGAATTTCAAATCAATATCCCTCTTGGGTATGGAATAACGTCCGGTACAAAAATGCAAGTCTAAAAGTGCAATATCATACATGTAGATGCAGATTCATCGGGACCACCCGATACCAAAGGGTCGGCACCAGTCAAATTGCCATTCCAGACAGTTCTAGCACCATCTTTTTATTCCACGAGAAGATGCATTCAAGGACACAGTAATTTTGTTATCCTTGCACAGAATAAGTTTCGGAAGCCCAGATCCCAGTGAACAAACAGATGACTGTTATTGTGAGTGAGGAGTTAGAACTTCACAGGCCCGTCATTTCACTTTCTGACTTGTTTTTTTGCACCGGACATCATTCCACACTCAGTGGGGGTATTGACATGAAATTTACGCCACGGACGGCTAAATGTCAACATAACCTCAGTTTCGGTGCAGTTCTGTGGTATTCAATGTGATCAAGAATATATTATTCTTGATGTGATACATCAGGAGATATAACAGTTTAATTCTTTTTTGGATAGTACCACTGAGTTTACATCTATGATACTGCATATCTGGGCTTGTATTTTTGTTCCGGACATTATTCCAAACTCAAGAAGGATATTGAAATGAAATTCACACTTAGTTCTTTATCCTATGATAAGCTTTATTGTGGTGCATTTTTATTGCATTCGGCCCAACACCTCAGGAGATATTGTAGCTTGAAAAGTGGGACGTTTTTTCTGGGACACCCGATATATTGACGGTAGAGCATTACCGGCGACCACCAACGGGCTCCCTTTAGGCAAAAATACAGAACTTTTGCAAAGCTCCAGAAATACCAACTCGAACGCCAATCTCATTTTGGCAGGAAGAGAGGACCGAATTAAAAGGACTGACGTTCGCGTTGGCGTTTCGGGGGCTTTTGCGAAAACTCTCTTTGGTCGCCGCGAAACGCACCCGATAACTAGCGTCGTCACGAAAATAAAGATGGCGCAACGAATATTCGTATCTTGGCTTTATCATGCAAACCCAGATGTGTATGGATATGCCATCGATCGCGGTGTTGTGTATGCCCCTATACACGAGTATAATTAATGTAGGCCTATGTAGGGCAAGGGTGTTCATGAACATGCAGGTTTGCAGGCCAACAACGGCATTGGCCTAGGATTTGAAGGAATGGAATAGTAAGTATTCTACGTACCAGGCAATTAGTGCCGCCTCTTTTCACGTTCTCGCTGAAGGCTGTTACTTCATCCGAAGCTTGGATCATCTCCATCCTCTTTCGTTTTCCTCTAAACGACATTGTACCGGTAGCTTACATGTAGAACTACATGTAGGCCTATATTCTACAATCGTGGAGCGCACAACTGGTAAAGTGTAAGTGCGATTCTACAACACACACAGCCTAGTTCATATAGAATGTTTGTACGGTATTAAACGATTTACCTGAGTGTTGCTTTCTCGCCAGCCTCTGCTGGTCACGTGATGTGACGAAGTTGCTGTGCATCGATCGCTAAAGCAGACCACTGATCAGCTGCTCTTGAAGTCATTGAATCTAACACATCGTGGATTATGTTTTTCTACATGGGATATGACCACAAAACAATTTATACCGCTCAGGTCTCGAGAATTTGCATAGGCCTACTGGCCGACCAAAGATCGGAATTTTTATTAAAGATTGCATGAAAAACGGAACTGCTAGTTGCCTAGGCCTAAGTTGTTATGTCCATTCTAATGGCGATGATTTTGGGGATAGGTGTTATCGAAACTACGCGGTCGTTGGTGCCCAGACGAAGCAGCCACGTCCACAATGTTATGAACATCGCATTGTTTATCTGGCTGTCTGGTCCTGGCCAATTTATGAGTTCCAAAAATGGGCTAGCCTCTTGTCATATTTATTTCGGATAATGACGCAGTCTCTCATTATTCGAAGTCGAGGTAAATGTTCATTGGTTAAATCGGCGTACATATACGAAACTTCTGCCTGAGAAATTTTGAGTGGTAGCACTGGCTGGCTGCGGACCTGACTCCCCTATTTCTTGTCAATGATACGCCCCATTAAATGGTGCGAGCTGGTTGGCTTTGACCCTCATTTTGAATGATAAGATAATTTTCCCCATTATGTACGATTTGACTTTTGCAGATAACCTATTACCCCCATCGGAAGTTGGTCAACCCGGCCGGTTCAACACCACCCTATGCACCTTTTATTTGATGAACACATTCACCAGGATGTATGCGTTTAGAGCAATTGCGCACGGAGGCCGCGTGTCCAAGTTCAGAGCACTGGGCCCTTCACTGGTCAGGAGCTTGAACATTGGTGTCGTTGGCGCAGGGCAAGTTGGTCGTGCTGTGTGTCTTGGATTGGTGAAAAATGGGCATAGCGTCCAGGTGTCGGATCCTAATAAGTTGAATGCACCTGAGCTCGTGGAAAAAGGAGTAAAATGGATGGACAAAGCGACAGAAATGTGCAAAGATGCCGATGTCTTGGTGACAGCTTTACCGGCGCCCCCGGACGTGTGCAAGGTAATGGAGGAGGAGGGTGTCATGGGGAAAATGCGGGACGGGTCGTGCTGGATTGATCATACTACTACTGACAAGGATGTGACCGTACGGCTTGCCTCAGTCGCCAAATCACGTGGCTTGGAAGTATTGGAAGCACCTCTGACTGGTGGAATGGAACTATTAAAGGCCGGTATGATGACAATTTTAGTTGGTGGGGAAAAGTCAACTATAGACAAATATATGTCGTTAATCCGTTCCTATAGTGAAACCGTCCTTCATATGGGTCCGATTGGGACTGCAAGTGTGGTGAAGGTCCTGAGCAACTTGCTTGCTGGTGCCCACACGATCCTGTCGTCAGAATCGCTGATGGTGGCGAAGCGACATGGTGTCAACCTTCAGGCTTTCTTTGATGGAATTCGTGCATCTGCTGGAAATTCGTACGTCTTCGAAACCGAAGTCCCCCTGATGTTCAACGGAACATACGATCCAGGATTCAAGATTTCTTTACATAATAAGGATTTCAGGCTCGGGCGGCAGTTGGCTATGGAGGCAAAGGTACCACTCGATATGATGACAACGGCAGAGCAAATCTACCTGAGAGCGATGTACAAATACGGCAACGACGTCGGGAGTTCAATGCCAGCCAAATTGACTCCCGATGACCTGCAAGATTACCCCACCGTTGAAGGATACGAAAACTGGACGTACGAGATCAAGAAAGTGGAAGGCGGTGGTTTAGCTGTTGTCCACAAAGGTGTGAAGATGTAGGACTGATAATGAAATGCTTGAGCAAAAAACGTGGAAATTTCATGATTTCGTATAAAAAATAAATATTAAGAAAAATGGACAAGGCGACATTCATAAGCTATTTTGACAAAACCTCTTTTTCTCATTTAAACGATCTTTTGCCTGTTGTGATTGGATGAAATAACCTAGAGGTCGACCAATGGAATGCGGAAGTCAAATGGAACTTCAATTTTGACCACAACTTCTGGCTGAGAACAGTGTATAGGCCAATGTTTATTATCAGGCCCAGTCATCTGATTCAGTTAGTAACATACATGACATAGCCTACATGTAACCGCAGTCACTCTTAACCACAAACTCCATTCCATCAGTCGAACTCTAGGTTATGTAGGACTACAGTGATAAGTATTTAGACCACCAATCATGTTCAGACGACGTGTACTACATCAAAAATTATCTATTTTTGACTACATGTATATCATTTCGCCTCCTATTATGTGAATTCCAATAAATAATGCCACACTCTTCATGACAAAGCGACAGAAATGTGCAAAGATGCCGATGTCTTGGTGACAGCTTTACCGGCGCCTCCGGACGTGTGCAAGGTAATGGAGGAGGAGGGTGTCATGGGGAAAATGCGGGACGGGTCGTGCTGGATTGATCATACTACTACTGACAAGGATGTGACCGTACGGCTTGCCTCAGTCGCCAAATCACGTGGCTTGGAAGTATTAGAAGCACCTTTGACTGGTGGAATGGAACTATTAAAGGCCGGTATGATGACAATTTTAGTTGGTGGGGAAAAGTCAACTATAGATAAATATATGTCGTTAATCCGTTCCTATAGTGAAACCGTCCTTCATATGGGTCCGATTGGGACTGCAAGTGTGGTGAAGGTCCTGAGCAACTTGCTTGCTGGTGCCCACCTGATCCTGTCGTCAGAATCGCTGATGGTGGCGAAGCGACATGGTGTCAACCTTCAGGCTTTCTTTGATGGAATTCGTGCATCTGCTGGAAATTCGTACGTCTTCGAAACCGAAGTCCCCCTGATGTTCAACGGAACATACGATCCAGGATTCAAGATTTCTTTACATAATAAGGATTTTAGGCTCGGGCGGCAGTTGGCTATGGAGGCGAAGGTACCACTCGATATGATGACAACGGCAGAGCAAATCTACCTGAGAGCGATGTACAAATACGGCAACGACGTCGGGAGTTCAATGCCAGCCAAATTGACTCCCGATGACCTGCAAGATTACCCGACCGTTGAAGGATACGAAAACTGGACCTACGAGATCAAGAAAGTGGAAGGCGGTGGTATAGCTGTTGTCCACAAAGGCGTGAAGATGTAGGACTGATAATGAAATGCTTGAGCAAAAAACGTGGAAATTTCATGATTTCGTATAAAAAATAAATAAGAAAAATGGACAAAAGGTGACATTCATAAGCTATTTTGACAAAACCTCGTTTTCTCATTTAAACGATCTTTTGCCTGTTGTGATTGGATGAAATAACCCAGAGGTAGACCAATGGAATGCGGAAGTCAAATGGAACTTCAATTTTGACCACAACTTCCAGCTGAGAACAGTGTATAGGCCAATGTTTATTATCAGGCCCAGTCATCTGATTCAGTTAGTAACATACATGACATAGCCTACATGTAACCGCAGTCGCTCTAACCACAAATTCCATTCTGTCAGTCCAACTCTAGGTTATGTAGGACTATACTGATAAGTATTTAGACCACCAATCATGTTCAGACGACGTGTACTACATCAAAAATTATCTATTTTTGACACATGTATATCATTTCGCCTCCTATTATGTGAATTCCAATAAATAATGCCACACTCTTCAACTACCGTACCGCTCGACCGATTTTATCGGCCGCAGCTCTCTCCTATCTTTATTCCCATAGTTTTGTACAAAGTAACGTCAATGTGTGATGAACAATACGAGGTCAATGTCAATGTATGACGAACAAAATGGCCATGACATTTAACAATAGACCACTAAACTTTATGCACACATGTACAGTCTTTGACAAAAGTTTATCTCCACCTGATACCTTGAATATTTCAAATACTACTGGCCCAAGTTGAACACGGTTTGTCCCGCATGAAAGTATATCTTGTTGGTCATATTTCGGCATCAAAATTTTGGATATTTCAAAATATCGTAATTATGTAATACATTGTAGCTCATCAGAAAAAAACACTAAAAATCAACATTTTTATTGTGCAATTTGTTGGTGACTTTTGTTGCTGCTTTGATAGAGTAGAAACTTCTAAAGACTTTGAGATTTCTTTCATCAAAATCTGTTGAATGGTTGCTGAGATATTTGAGATTATCAAAATTTCGATAATTTGAAAATTTCGATTTTTTTTCACAAAATTTTGATAGCAGTAGACAAAGCACCCCTAAAAATGTAGAAATAGGGAGTTTTGGAAGTTTTAGCGCAAACTGGTTAGAAGTTCGGCATGATTATATATGATAATATGCAATATTTCTGCCCAAATAACGCAAAAAGTCCCCAAATTTTGTAAACCCATATTCTGAGGTCAGCTTTATCTAATGGCATCAAAATTTCCTGAAAAGCACGAAAATCTCAAATGATCAAAATTTTGACAATCTCAAATATCTCAGCAACCACTCAACATATTTTGATGAAACAAAGCCCCCCAAATCCTTAGAAACTTCGACTCTATCAATGCTGCAAGAAAAATCACGAAAAAATTACATAATAAAAAAAAATCGATTTTTGTGTTTTTTTTCTGACGAGCTATTACATAATTACGATATTTCGAAATTTCCAAAATTTTGATGCAGAAATATGACCAATAGGATATACTTTCATATGGAACAAACCGTGTTAAAATTGGGCCAGTAGTATTTGAAATATTCAAGGTATCAGGTGGAGATAAACTTTTGTCAAAGACTGTACATGTACTGTAGCCGATATCGAAACCTATTTCCGATAAAACCTTGTCCCGATAATTAACAAGATGACATTGTAAATGTCGTACATGTATGCATGGTTCCCGTTGTAAATGGGCATCATCAATAACCTAAGTATGGGTGATATCGTGCCTCTATCTCTACCACAGGCGGAGATATTTCAAACTAGAAATTGACTTGTCAGTCAATTTGAAGACCGCCTTTGAAAATTGAGAGATAACGACAGAGATCACTGATGGACGATAGGCCTATGATACGCAAGCCCGTTAATGCATGCCGCCTCCATTCCCGATGATCATGATAGCCTGTCTCATGGTCTGTGGCAGTGACAGCCTGTGCGGCTGCGACGAAGTCACCAGGTCAGGTTGGAGCAGACAGATCTGACCGATAGCAGAACACCACAAATCTAACGGAAAACATCACTTCCTGTGGTTCACATTGACGCCAAAGAAGTTTACCTGCATCTTGTGCTTTATTTTGGCGATTTCTGCAGCGGAGCAAGCGCGACGAAGCACTTTTGTTGTGGAACGGACAGTAGCGCCGCAGGAGTGGAGCGGCAAATGTAGTAACCAGCATTTGCCCAATGCGCATGCTCCGTTCTCCGCACGTGGATGAAATGCTAGGGTTATTTTTAGATACATGTATGACTCATGCTTCTCAATCGGTCACACGGGGAATCCCCTTGGCTTGCGCTGTTTTAACAACAAAATTCATCAAAATTTGTACTTTAACGTTTTTGGATGAAGCCAGGAAACGAACTCGACCTGTCTTTTGCACATATCTACACACCCTGGAAGTTTTGTGGCGATAAATGGCTTAATTCTCGAGTTATTCCCCTGAAACCACCAGATTGGATGAAGAGATCCAGAGAGAGAGAGAGATTCAGAGATCCAGAGAATTCCAGTAAAACCAAGGAAGACCGCCACACTGTGGGTGTGTGGCGGTCTTAATTATCTATCAACTTTGACCTTGGCCTTGACCTCAGATCACCGAGGCCGTTGCATAATCGAAATGGGCATCATCAATAACCTAAGTATGGGTGATATCATGTTTCTGGTGATATCATGGCTCTATCTCTACCACAGGCAGAGATATTTCAAATTATCAAGTTTGATATTTCAAAATCTCATGATATTCCAATCACCCGGACACGTGAGGCTGAGAATTTTAATACAGTCCAGTCCTTGGATAAGCAGGCATGAACTAAGACTTGTTTCATGTTGCTCAGTTGACAATATGGCAAGTTATCTCAAAATATCAAATTTGTGATATTGATATCACCATGACCCCAACATCTCAGATCAAAATTAATCAGTCCATTGGATTCCTAGGGTATGAAAACCTAAGTGTAGAACTTGTTTCTGTTGCTCTAGGTGTTAAAGGAGCTGAGTTATATGGCATAGGATAAAAGCGTGACGGACAAAATATCAAGTCTGATACAGTGTATGTTGATTACATCATGATGGAAGCATCTGATGTTGAAAATGATTAGCTCATTGGATTGCCCAGGTTGACAAACCTAGGGGTAGGATGTGTTACCAGAGCTGTAGCTGTTGAAGGAGATAAGATATGAAGGCGTGACAGACGGACACACACGCACACACACACACGCACACACAAACGCGCGCGCACACACACACACACAGACACCATGACCAAAAACAATATGGTTCCCGATCTTCTTGATCGGGAACCATAATTAGGTTCATACTTGCGCAAGGTGTCGGCGCAAGTGCACTTTGCGTTCCGCATCGCCGTTCATGCTCAACTCGCATTGCGCGTCGACTCGCCAACTCGAACCCGAGTCCGTCAGGCTACTCGCTTCCGTTTATCAATTCATAGGCCTACTTCACGTGCTACCGGTGCGGAGCCTTATTTTGTGCAATGGATTCGACAGACGAGGAACGCAAAGCGCAAAAAGTTAAAATCTGTTCAAGTCAAACGGATTCGTTGACAGAATGTACGCGCGCGCCAACTGACCGGGTGAAATGTGATTAGCGAGTTCAGTGCGTTCACTGCGTTCTCCAGACTTGACTTGTTTCTTGCATAACCATGTCCATTGTTGTTGCGGCGCCAGATTTTCCGTTCCGCAATCGGATCGCTGCAGAAGTAGGAATTGGCCTAAAGGTCTCGGGCCACTTGTGCGTTTTGCGCTGCGTGATGCGTCAAATCTTTTGTTAGGAAGCAGAACGGCGGAAAATAACAAAAGATTTGACGCATCACGCAGCGCAAAACGCACAAGTGGCCCGAGGCCTTTAAAGATCATAGGAACCCATGCTGATTTTCTGCTTTGCCCCCTGCTTTGCAACCTGCTACCTGCGATTGAATACGACCGCAAGGAACTGATACTGGTCGCCGACCGATTGCCGACTGAAATTGACCACATCTTCGCCATTGGAGGAAATCACGTCTGGCGAGTTCACTACGGCAATCGAGGGCCCAGTTGCAAAGCAAGTCGCAACGCAAGGTCAGCTTGAAAATCAATGGTGGATTCCTGGCGAGGACTCGGTTGAGAATCGAACCCGCGGCTACTTGATCAACGTCATACAACTGACATCTGACCTCTGAAAAGTTGTTGATCATGGTCTGTTTTGAAATTTAGATATTATCAAAGACGTTTGATATTAATAATTATATCATTTATTTATCGTTTCGTCCGATGTAAAAGGTGTTAGCATAAAATCAATACTGAAAATATAGCCACAGAGAAAGATCACAAAAATATCATATCTTATCAAACCACGCTGTGACAACCATTGTTCAGTTCTATTTTCAATAATTTCAAGCATCAATACTGTCTTTATGTCTTTATTTCATGAAAAGAACAATTGTTGAATGCACCAAAGGCAGAAGACGTCTGTTACGGTGCAACTCTGGAATTGTTGCAACTCTGGAAGTGCTGTTGCAACTCTGGAATTGCAACTATGGAAGTGACTAGTTATACANCGGTCAGAGTTCTTCTTCTTGAGAGTCTCTGATCAGGGCATTCCCCCTGACAACACACAGAGATTCGTGTCACTCCAAGAATAAGGTGATAAAATGACAGTAGGGCTACTGTTTACATTCGCCGCCTTCCGTCAGATCAGATCAACTTGTTAAACCCTGGAACTGGAGAAGCCCATCGCACCTGTGCTTTCATTGGCTCTCACTGCGAAGCATGTAATAAAGCGCCGTACCGTGGCCCTGGTCATTATTTTCTGGCAAAAACGTAGGTCTGGAGATGGTTTGCCAAAAAATAATGTACAGTGAGTGTGACAACGAAAATGTCTGTATCATTGTTTAAGATGATCACCAAGGTTTTGGTTCAGACGTATTTTCAGACGGTGGTGCATCACTGGAGTGTTTTAGCATCAGACATACCACAGCAGAATGTTACGTCATTTCTCGCCTGTGCTGTAATTTGTTGTCAGCTGAAATGTACAACGTTTGTTGTCCTACCGAAAGATGTCGACTCTGTTTGTCAGATGAGCAGAAGGAGAGGAACGTGGATGGAGAAGAAAGAAGCATTTCAATTTCAAGATGCCCGGATGTGTCAGAAAAAGGTAATTTTGTATATAACCAATGCACACAGCGCTGGAGTTGTTTTAACTCATAGTTGTTAGTACAGTAAACCCTCGCTATAACGTACACGTTGGGATCCCGCAACATGTACGTTATAGCGAGGTGTACTTTAAAGCGAGGAAGGCTTTTGGCGTGTCCATTTTGAATGGCGAACGTGCACAGGGACCGTAGTGCATGTATGCCGACCGTACGATGAATTTCTCAAAAAATGTCCAGCACTGACAGGTCTTGCAGGAAATCAATGAGTGCGGATGTCAATACTTCTACATGTATTTAGTGTCTCATATTCCACAATCCACAAATTTTGTTGGCATGTTTTTCAGGAGAAAGAAACATTTAATTATAGCATTCGAAAAACAGGAAAATTTCTACCACCTCTTGTCATTTATCGATTATCGTCTGCGCAGTTTGAACCGAGACATGGTTGGCTAGTTACATGTACATGTACACTTAATGCTGTTTTGAGCAGCCAACAAACCAAATCTCTAAACATGCGATCCCGAGTTTATTCTCGACGTCGGGGAAAGGCCGATTATAGTCTTCTGTATCATCATACGGTTCGCCTCAAACCACCGTACCCAAAGAATATGCATACTTCCATTTACAATTTGTCCATTTTACTAGCGGGCAGGACTGACAGTGAGATGTTACTCTTAAATGTTGTAAATGGCGCATTATCCAAAAAAATGTTGATCCCAGCATGTGATGTCTGCTATGGGAAAAGGGAAGCAACCAGTTTTGTAATGGACGAGAAATTAATTCATTACTGCAAGAAATCAGGTCTTTGGAAGGGCACTATCTATGACGTGGTGGGATCAGATAAATCGAACATTCTTGTCCTTGAAAATGGTGTCCGCCTTCATCTCAAAGGTAAGCCCCGCTTTTTTGGCCGAACGGGAGTGTTTTCCTATGTCGTTAATCCTAGGGACTATTCCATTACTTATTATGTTTATTTAGAGGAATACGAGTATAAACCAATGAAGTACCGTGTCGCACTTAAAAATAAGTTTGACAAACGATGCAGTAAGAGTGCTTTTTATACCGATCACTACGATATGTTATTTTTTTCAACTGGGATACCTTTTCTCTCGGGCTTTGCACTGCAGAAGATTCCTGATCCAAAGGAAGGCCTCGTCAAAAACGGATCAGGGAAATTCACATTTCAAGAAATAAAGACCTCTTTTTATCCACAAACTATGAATTCGCGTTCTGGATATAAGTACCGCCTGGGTCACCATGACGGATATTTGATCATTTTTGAACGGTCACCAGAACAAGGGAAAAGTCAGAAAGAGATTTTCAGGAAGGTGTATATGTATAAAGCAGACCTCGACCAGTAATCTCGTCTGTCCTGGTCAAAAAATCTCTAATTTATGGAGGAAGTCGTCGGACAGTCAGAATGGCAAACTGAAAAATTATTCCTTCCACCTCCGAGGTTCTGGGTTCGATCCCTGATCCGACCATAATATCTATGACGGGGCTGATTTTTACGGGCGCTCGGATTTTCTTCTGCATGCTCTACCATGATACGTCCAATATCATTTTTTTGAGCTTGTGATTTGGCGGTCTCCTCCCGATTGAACAACTACATTGATTCTATAGCTTTAACTAATAGGCGGATTTCAAGGGGTTGAGATCAAATAAAAAGTAACTATTCACAATAACACTCGAATTTTACCTCCCCCTGACAGTTGAGTCAACTCAGTTAACCACGAGTAAACTAAGAGTAAACTAAAAGTTAAAGGAATGCAAGAATAGCAGAAAACTAAGTGAGGACCCCTGCTTACAGTGGTGAGCCAAAAGAAAGACATTTGCGACTACTCAGTTTGATGACCTTGTGGACTCAGTTAACTAATAGCAAAAATAGATAAAGGTCTTTATCTATTTTTAGCTCAGCTGACCAAAGGTCAGCTGTGCTAGTCAAATGAGTATTATAAAGTGGTTCAGAGTCAGTCCATCACTCCATCTGTCCAACTATGCCCGACGTTTGGTTACCGTAATAGCTAGAGACTCCAAATTTCGCCTGAAGGTAGCCCTGGGTGAACTCTCCTTGGAAACCAAAAATGAGCGCAATTTGACCTATATTAAGCCCTCCAGACGCCGTTTTGCGTAGAATGAAATATCGCAATATCTCAGTCCCTATGATAAATATGTAGACAAAAACTGATGGGATAGATAGGTTGATATTTTCTACATTAGTTCAAATAAAAATTAGTGTCAGATTTGTCCACCATGGGGCGCTATTCAGCAAAATAAAAACAGCGGTATTTGAATTTCCCGCACTTTAGTTTCTGACGTCATCGCTATTGGGAGTTCTGCATTCAAAACTTCAACCGGCTGGATTGAAGGAAGATGGCAGAACTAAACAATGAAACGCCAGGTAAGTTCATTTTACATCATACACATCTCACTAGACACAGTGATTACCAATTATCACCAACGGATTGGGAGTTTCGACAGTTTCTCGCGTGCTCTGCTCTCGGCTCTCACAGTGAATAATTAATTAGGCGGCAAGGCTTGTCACTGATGACGTCACAGGGCTGTGGCCGTCTGTCGTATCGTGAGAATGAAGAAGGACTAATTGGCACACACCATTCCACTCGAATCTCGACAACCACTGTACCTATGCTCATCAGACCTCAGCTAAGTGCCATCAAGTATCCAAAACACACACACTTCCCCATATTAGTTAAATTTAACGTCTGAAAAGATGATTTTCACCTGCCAATTTCTTCGTTGATCTCGGCAAGCTTTTTTTATAGATTGTTGTTATGGGAGTTGCCGTACATGAATTCCAGGATTGCCGTGAATTTCGCCGAAGACACGTCTGGCGAAAGTGCGATTCCTCCAGTGTTGGCATGTTCCAAAAGATGAGTTGCAGAAATAGACGTGTAGGTCAAAGTCAAACAAGAAGAATGGCAATGGTGATTTTATAGGCTAGCCCCCAATTCACCATGGATAATTAGTATGAAAAGGTGTCAATAATATTACAGGTAGGCCTACGTCTCCCTCGACGGATTCACTAAGGATCTCAACATAACCCCTTCCCACCCAATCCCAAGGGGTCAAATAAGCTCCATACTGATTCATCAAGGCATGTAGGCCTACATGTGGTCGACCTATTGACCCCTTCCCACCCAAGGGGTCAAAAGAGTTGTATCTGATATCTATGCTATCTCAATTCACCAACGATTGTATCTTGTGATATAGTTAATCCCTTCCCCCATGGATGGGAAGTATCTCACGGGTGTTAGAACCTATAGCTTCGTGTTTAGTTTTCCCAGCTGGAAATAAAAAAGTCCGTAACGACACTCCATCGTCTCATCGTTCCTCACCTGCCTCGGTGTACGATCTCTGGTTGACAATGAAAAGGTGTCAATAATATTACAGGTAGGCCTACGTCTCCCTCGACGGATTCACTAAGGATCTCAACATAACCCCTTCCCACCCAATCCCAATCCCAAGGGGTCTAATAAGCTCCATACTGATTCATCAAGGCATGTAGGCCTACATGTGGTAGGCCTATTGACCCCTTCCCACCCAAGGGGTCAAAAGAGTTAGGCATGTATCTGATATCTATGATATCTCAATTCACCAACGATTGTATCTTGTGATATAGTTAATCCCTTCCCCCATGGATGGGAAGTATCTGACGTAGGCCTATATCTCGATTCACCTAGGATTGCAGGCATCTATTAACCCCTTCCCACACTGGGGGTCTAATACAAGGATTGTCTCCTGGTAAATTAACCCCTTAATTCCCAACGAAGGTGGTCGAATAAAGTAGTCTGATTGATATATCTATTCACCAAGGATTGTAGGCCTATCATACGACATTATTAACCCCTTCCCACCCAAAGGGTATACCAATGATTATTGTCTCGTGCTGTATTAACCCCGTAATTCCCAACCAACGATGGTCTAATAAAGTACCGGTGTCTGACATATATCTCGATTCACCAAGGACTGTAGGCCTATCATGTGACATCATTAACCCCTTCCCACCCAATGGGTCTAATACCAAGGATTGTATGGTATTTTGCTATATTAACCCCTTCCCAACCTAGGGTGGTCTAATACAGTACATGTATCTTGATTCACCAATTTAAAGGATTTTAGGCCTGTCGTGTACAATTTAGCTAATAGAGAGGATGCGCAGCGTCACGACTCCCACTCCCACTCCGAGGTGACACCCTTTTTGCGTCTTACCTCATCAGTTACTGCAGGGGTTTCCCGGTGAAGTCGGTCGGAAAAACGAGTTGAAAGCATCGAAGTCGTAAGTGGTTTCCCACTTGCTTTTTCTCTTGTTTGAGCAGGTGTTAAAGTCCCAGCTCCAACCCCCGTCCAGGCACTCTTCATTTAGTTCATAATGATCATATACTTTGGATAAAATGTGCATTTTCGACCAAAATGACTTTGTTGATTAAATAAAGCGCAATGAAGTTTTGTGTCCCTAAAAAACAAAAGGCACAGAATGAGATCGAAAACCTCCGGTAATCCCCGGAATGATGACGTCAACTCAGGAATTCGAAACCAATCGGCCACCATCGGGCTAAGGTCTCATCGTCGCCATTTCGTGCTCGATTCAAAGTTTCAGTGGGGCGTACTAACCACTGAGCGCATGAAAATTCAAAAAGTCACCTACGTCTGTTAGTTACTGAACGATAGCAGCTGGATTGGATTGAAAACCCGGGTGAAAACAAAGCGAATCGTCCAAAAGGCCGGCTGTAGAAGGAAGCAGCCCAGCCGCAACACTGCCATGACCGCCCTGACGACGACGTCGTCACAAGTACTGCTGGAGTACACAGGACGCAGAGGTGNGGTTCAAGTTGACTATTCTTTTCAGGGTTATCTTGGGGTTATCTTGGTGGCAACGTTTATACCGGTGTAATGTTTTTTACTGCCCCCCGTTTGCCAATGCCCCCAAACAAAAGATTGGCGGAATAAGCGGCAACGTGACAATGAGGGAGGCACTGATCAACATGCCTTTCTGTATTTGAGTGCCCGCCGAACAATAAAGCGGGCATTGTCATACGGGGGGCATTCTGGTCATCTCTTGAAGCATTGCAACTCTAGAATTTTGGACTGCAACTCTGGAGTTGCAACTGTGGAAGTCGGTCTTAATTGAAACACGAGGCGGCGCTGATGATCATGACAGTTTCTTTGGAAGTGTCAAGCCAGCAAGGCGCGACTCCACATGATAGTTTTCTGTCGAAAGTTCGCTGTCAGATAGTAACTGTTCAATGGGTGAGGTCAAGTCTCAGGGTAAGCCGATTAACTCAGAGTAAATATAAAGTAAGGGTTAACTCAGAGTTAATTTGAAAGTGGGTAATCTGTCATGAAATAAACTCAGAGTAAACCTTACAGTAACCTCAGGGTTTGTCTCGAGTAATCCAATGGTAACCTCAGCTCAGTGTTACTTTTCATAACAATGACAAAAGAACTACTGAAACCACTGGTTGCAAGCTGCATGTAGGCCTAGCCAACCTGTCTGTGGTAGCCACCAGATGCCAAGTAAATCAAAAATGTTCGCATTCATTTGTAACATCTCTGAATTAGTCTTTCTCTCTCAACTCTAAGCTCTGAATTCGTCTGAAATCCTATTCAGTGAATTCGTCATCACTTAACATTCAGCTCTTCGCTAAAAGCTGGCCTATGTACGTAGGTTTCTTCTCCTTGTTGGACCATCACTTGAGCCAAAGCCAAGAACAACATGTCTGCCGTCTGTGACTAAACAAGCTAAACCCCAAGACTTGACCTCTTACTTGAGTTAACCCCTAGGAGTAGGCCTATAAGTTTACCCTAATGCATTTTGAACTTGTTTCTGGTGTAAATTCCCAGCATGCATGCTGAAATTAACTTGAAGTTAACTTTACCCTGGGGGTAAATTTAAGTAAAGTATTATGCAAATTAGGTGTTTACTCAGTGTTTACTCGAAGTAAATTTTACTCACGTCATGAAGTCAAGTCTTGGGGTTCGGGTAAAGTTTGTGTAACCCTGGGGTAAATATTCAGGGTTAATTTTGAATAAACCCTGAGACTTGACCTCACCCAGTGACTATCCCGTGAAAGTTGTTCAGCTAGTGATTGCTGTACGACAGCAATAGATAACTGTCCGAAAGATTGTGGGATAGTCAATTTCTGTCGTGTGGGAGTGACCCCGATAGATTTTGCAATAAAATGTAGTGGGAAATGATATAGTCAGAACTTTGTGCATGAAAATAAATCAGTGACTGATTTTCGGGAAATTATTCTTCTATCTAAGGAGACAGGTTGAAGAAAGAGGATGCGTGGAAACGTGACTACTGTATGACAGCAATAGATAACTGTCCGAAAGATTGTGGGATAGTCAATGTCTGTCGTGTGGAAGTGACCCCGATAGATTTTGCAAGAGTATTGAAGAGGATTTTATTCTCAATTTTTAAACAAACAATGCTGGTTGCAGAGGATGTATAGACTAGAAAATGGACATCCATTTATGAAAACTGTGACTGATGTAATGGAGGCCATCATGCTGTAATGGTGATGAAGATCAAATACATGTACAAGTATTGTTGTAATCCGTCTCTTGTCCCTTTCTTCTTTGTGAAATGACAGCACATACCCAATACATGTAGTAATTACTGCAACGACTGACGGTTTCACCGCTTAATGAAAAAATCTCCCCTGCCTGTCACAACCTCTGGTGAACCATGTCGCCGAAAGGCCTGTACCTATTTAGAATGAACTCACAATAGGCTGTAAATCCATGTATACGCCCAGATCAAAGTTTCATGCCATTGTTTTGGGCTGTAAAGTACTATCTTAAAAAATCATTCCATAACTTAATATAGGAATCTCTCACTAAGCTAATACCGGTTGTTTTATGAAGAATCTCTTTGCGAACATTTCTATTGAACGCCTCCCGTTTCGAGTAGATCAAAACAATGAAATACAATACAACGTACCTCCCATTCACACAAATTATAAAGGGCCAACAATGCCAAAGGAGGAATGAATTTGTATTGAAAACATGTTTAAAGTCAAAATCATCGTTTATTCTCGATGGATCAAAAAAATTATTACATAACTTATTAGCGTTACTTCTCACCGAATCAAGGTTGAATCTGCGGGGAGAATACTTTTTTGTGTACTTCTAATTTAGTGCTCCCGGTTTTTGACCGCAAACCGCAAGCTAACCACAACGTTTGCCATATATGGTCATCATGATTTACGAGAAAGACATGTACACGAAGCACTAGGTTCTATAGTCCATTCCAGATACCTAAGGCAAATCGCACTTGGCTATAACCTTGCCAGTTGTGGTTAGTCTATTACTAACAGCTTGACCACAAACACAGCCAATAGGCAAGGTGACATGCATTATTCTCGATACCATTGGACTCGCCTGTTAAAGTATTGTGCAATAGCTCGTCAAAATAGAGAACAGGGTCGTGTAACATTGCAGAGTTCAACCTAGTACCATTTGCCTTAGGTATCTGGAACGGACTATAATACCCGTGCACAGCCCACATCATCAAGTCAATGGTGAAATCGACAAAAGGCAGAATACATATGAGCGGTCAATTTTACATGCTGCACTATTCTACATCTCATTTTCGCCTCGATGTCGGATCAACACCGCTATTCAATCTGCTAAGGATGTCGCGGAGAAGCTGGGTCTGCTGGTCAATGTGAACTCGCTGGGCACTCACTTCAGTTCGGAGCTCATTAACTGTCGCCTGAAGGGTTCCAACTGTGTCGACATCACTAGAAAGGAAGTTATATAATGAATTTTATTCTGGGCGCCGTGTCCATACGACATAATGGCTGCTAGAAAAGAAGCATATTATATACACGTACATGTATATATAATTCCGACATCGCCTTTGCACCAAGGAAGACTGACTGATTAATTGACAATCTGATGCCGTGTCACGTATTCTGGGAATAATGGTCTACCATAGGGCTAGCTTGTACAGAGACACCATAGACAGATGTACACCCTTTGTGCGAATTAATTGAATCAGATTTGATTTTTAGCTCACTCGTGAGCTTTTATCGTCCTGCGGCGTCCGTCGTCCGTCGTCGTCCGTCGTCGTCGTCGTCGTCGTCCGTCGTCCGTTAGCAGGGCACGTTTCGTAACCGCTGGAGCTATTGATCTGAAACTTGGTACATATATACCCCTAGGTCAGATGACCTATGACACCAAGTTTCGGTCCGATTCGATTCTTGGCTTGGCCTCCAGGTGGCCAAAACCAAAAACACAAAAAGTGCAATAACTCCTGAACTAATGACTGGATCGTCTCCAAATTTTTATCATAGGTGTATCTAATTATGATACATAACATATATAACGGGTTTTTGATTTGACCTACTTTTCAAGGTCACAGAGGTCAAAGTTCGACAAAAGT
>NMRB01001686.1:85197-102522 GCA_002633025.1 Notospermus geniculatus | reverse complement strand
AAAAAAAAAAGGTGTGGTTCCGGTAACCCGACCGACCCTAATTTTTGCCCCCAAAATTCCCTACTCAACTTTTTTTATTGACCATTTTCGACCATAAACAAAACCCATGTGCTCTCTGTGCTATAAATAACCTACTGACGAACTCTTCCGACGATGTCCGAGAAGAACTGAAGGTGTTTCTTATCAACCTCAGTGGTAGCATTCAGTTTGATATATATGGCCTCCACCAGAAAGTGGTATTTACACCTACATGCAATATAAAATGCTAAGGTCAGGAGTAAAAAAGCAGAGCAAAATAAAAAAAAATCCCTCCCGACCGACCCTTACTGAAGGAGACCTCGTTACCGGAACCACACCTTTTTTTTTTAGGCCTAATGTTGATAAAATCGCTCGCTTATGAATTTTTGATAAAAAAATGTACATTGCCATGTAAATAGGGGCCGATGTACTTTCCCCAAATCATCACAGATGACCACATGGACATAGATGGCATTGGTGACCATGTTAGGTACTGGTACTCAAAAACTTGTGATAATCATAAATCTTATCATTCTTTTTCAGTTCCGTGTAACAAACGGGTTCATGTTGCAGAAAAAGAGACAGCAAAAGAAATCGTTGATTATTTGCACACTAACAAGTGTCTTGAACTGGAATATAACAGCACAACAACATCAAACTTAACTGTGGACTGCAAGTGCACATGGCCTGAAGTAGATCGGGAATTTGAATTTAAGTGGAACAAGACAGCAGAAAGTCCTAAACGAGTACGTGTGTGTGTTTGTATTTCGTCTCGCTCTACAACTGTATGCCGGTACATTTCTGCAGGTTTACAATAGTGGACAGCAATGAAAAACTGATAGGGCCAGACTTTTTTATTGGTTGGTTCACGGACCCGCCGCTGTGGAAAACGGAAGAAATAGGAAAAAAATAAAATGCACATTTTTTTCGATTTCTCTGTGTCCTCCGGTTGGAAATCTTGCAAAAATTGAAAAAAATTAAAATTTTTATTTTATTTTTTTCCCGCACTCCGCTCCAATGATCTTTTTGCAGTTAGAATTTTTTCACAAGAACTATTTGTGGTGTCTATCTTTGCATGTCTTGTGCAGGCAATGATCTTTGCAGGCTGGATGAGGAGGTTCATTTGCATACAACAATCATAACAAACAAGATGACATTGTAAATGTCGTATGGTTCCCGATTAGGTACTTTTACATGAACGGTACTTTGACAGAGATGAAGATACATTGATAGAGATCAGGATACATTGATAGAGATCAGGATACATCGATAGAGATCAGATGCATTGATAGAGATCAGGATACATTGATAGAGATCAGGATACATTGACAGAGATCTGGATACATTGACTGATGGACAACGAAGCTGAATCCCACAGAACTTGATCTCATGCCAATAACTCATCTCATGGTTGACCTTGACCTTGATATCTGATCATCAAGGTCATTGCATAATCAAAGTGGGCAGCCTCAATAACCTAAGTATGGGTGATATCATGTCTCTATCTGTATCACGGGCATAGATATTTCAAACTCTCAAGTTTGACCTTGACCTTGACCTTTGATCGTTGAGGTCATTGCATAATCGAAATGGGCATCCTCAATAACCTAAGCATGGGTGATATCATGCCACTACCTCTACGACAGGAAGAGATACTTCAAAGTATCAAGTTTGACCTTGACCTTGACCTCTGATCATCAAGGTCATGAGGCTGAGAATTTTAACATAGTCCAGTCCTTGGATAAGTAGGCATGAACTAAGACTTGTTTCATGTTACTCAGTTGACAATATGGCAAGTTTCCTCAAAATATCAAATTTGTGATATCGATAATGGATATCACCATGACCCCTACATCTCAGATCAAAAGTAATCAGTCCATTCGATTCCTAGGGTATGAAAACCTTAACCTATTTCCATTGCACTAGGTGTTAAAGGAGCCGAGTTATGGCATCAGATAAAAGCGTGACGGACAACATATCAAGTCTGATATGTTGATTACATCATGATGGAGGCATCTGATGTTGAAAATGATTAGCTCATTGGATTGCCCAGGTTGACAAACCTAGGGGTAGGATGTGTTACCAGAGCTGTAGCTGCTGAAGGAGATAAGATATGGAGGCGTGACAGACTGGACACACAGACAGACACACGCACACATACACACACAAACACACACACACACACACGCAGACACCATGACCAAAAACAATATGGTTCCCGATCTTAGTGATCGGGAACCATAATAAAGAGGGAGCTTTGTGTCGTCATCAATCATACAAGTTGCTGGAAAACTTTATTTTCATATTTATATTTATTTTTTATGATCCTCCTCCCTGAAATTGAAGTCACAAAGTATGAAAATTATTTTTTATTTTTTTCCGACCTCCTCTCCACATGAACTGAGAAAAAAATCCGCGAACCAACCAATAAAAAAAGTATGACCTAGTGATGACAAATGATGGTCAATTGCGATAAGCGCCTACCTTTGCCATCAGAGTGGGTCATATGTACATGTATGTATGAAATGTCATACTTTTCTTGTGGCCTAGGTCCATGGACCATTTTATTTCCTAAATAAATGCATAAAATTTTCATCATTTCAAGTTCATCGGTTTCAATCATCAGTGTAAAATTTCCTTTTGCAGGATTCATGCCCAGCCACGCCAGAAGAAAGGCGTAGCCTCCATAATATAACTCATTTATATCAGGATCGTAACGTGAAGCCTCTTTCATGCTACACGGGAGTCGGATCTGTGACATTCCGATACAAAGATGTGATAGGGTTTGGCCAAATTCTGTTCACTTGTAATGACACGACGAAGGGTAAAACATATGAGTTATATATGGATGAGGGCCAGAAGGAAACCAAATCAGAGTCACTCATGTGTTATCGCTGTTTGCCACCACCTGGTAAGTGCTCGTCTTGTTTTTCTTATCTCAACTTGTATTGTTTTAGTTTTGCTGTTGTAAGTTTTGTGGACTTCACAGAATTAGTCAGAACTGCATCCGGATGTTGTGCTTTTGAAGTCTTGGATCCTTTGGTGAATGCCACGTGTTGGAAGTTGGTAGAGGTCAGAATAAGTTCATTCTTTTATGTAAAAGGCCAATCCAAAATAAGTTTTGCTTCCAAGATTTCAAAAAATATATTATGTTGCATTACGATGTCGATGACGTTGTGGTAATCTCACTTAAAAATTACTCAAAAATTCACATTACTTTCTCAGTCAGTTTGTCAATAATTCATCACAATTTCGACCTCTTGGTTTACTCAACCAGTTTCAAATCTGGTAGTCCTATTATTACCATGATTACATGTAACTCTTTTGACGGGACAAGTCCATGTTTCTCATTTTCCCAAAACAAAACACAAGATCAACGTTCATTCACAAAGTCGTAGTTTGTGTTCATGGCCGTTTTGTGATTTTTAATTTATGCATGCATACATGGCGTTGCGTGAACATATTGCTGTGGGAAATCTCAAAATTTTATAGTAAGGCCACCCCAATTATTAATTATGTTTTAGTGGGCGAAACTGTCAAAAATCAATTGTAGGTGGGAAGAATAAAAATAAAAACAAACGTTGGCCACAATACCCCTTTTTTGTCTTCAGAGCATGTTTTTATGATAATGAGTTGTAGGAGGGAAAAATAAAAATAAAATCAAACCGACAGGCACGTAATATTCACAAATGCTGTATTTTAGCTTGGAACATAAGTTTGTCTAATTAATATGATTTTTTCTTGTCTAACTCTACCTCTGGCATTTCGGAGGGGAATTTGAAAATAAAAAAATATGAAAAATCAATTTTTATTTCATAAATGGCAATGCTTTGACTTTGTCGGCTCGACCGCTAAACAGATAAAAAAATTGCGGTGGCCTAACTATGTGATCAAATAAAAAAATAGGTTGAAAATTAGTGGAGCCTAAGCTTTTATGTGGTACCGTAGCAAATACCAGTTAATTGCATGAACTCCAGCAGGAAATCTGGCATCCAATGTTGTAGAAAAAATTCTCAAAATGTACTTCAGGAAAGGAAGTTTGGGAAGGGCTTACAGTTACACTGTACTGTATTGCACTTGCTTCTGCTATGTATGCATTTTGATCTAACACTTGTCTTCGTGAGCAGGTATTTTTAAAGCAAATCTGTTACTTCTCAGGGATGGGGTCCAACAGACCATCTTGCTTTCTCTATCAATATCATGTAACACTGACGCCACTGAGGAACCCATGACCTCTTCGGTGGCAGGCACTGCATGATGTTGGCTTTTCGCCATCACTGCCAATTAATCCACAGATTTCTGGTAAGGTTGTGTGATGTTGTGCAGCAAGAAGGCCAGATTGTCTGTTATGCTAGATTTTTCATCGTCACCATATTTTTCGGACTACATGTACTAACTGGTACCGCTCTACTAAGACCTGCTGGGGCATCCGCACTCATGATTTTGGGGCCTTTTCGCAGAAAAAAGCCGCAGGTCTTATGCCGAAAAATACGGAAGGCCTACCCGTGTCGATGCATGGAAAGGGAATATAGCTTGATCAAAGTCTGCTTGAAGAGTAAAACAGCTGGTAGACCAACGATCAATTTGAGCCTGTTTTGGTCCAGCATATCGCTTTATTTCAGGGATTTCAGGCATTCTTTTCAGTAGCTGCAGAAATTTTTGATGATGGGTCAACAAGTCGTTACCGGTAGTACCGGTACTGTCAACCTGGAATTTTCACCATTTTTTCTTACCGGTATGTTTTCAACGACTCTGCAGGCTGTCATGGTTGTGGAATGAAAAGTGGCCACAGGATGTGTCCCATTGTGCAGCCCTGGACTACTGTTCTACTCACTTTAAATAAGAAATTGACATGGGACTGTAACGGGGATGATTTTCAGTAGATTTCCTTGTTATCACATGACATGCAGTGGCAATCTGCCAATGACGATGAGGGTGTCTCAAAGGACACCATGGTTTAGGCCCACCTTGGTCATCATTTTGGCCTTTATGATTGCGTCACATCTGAGTCAAGAACGGCATTTCTCCTTCTCAACTAGAGATGTTCCATTGTATGGCTTCGAAATAGGGTATGGACTATAGTGGGACAGTTGGTTTCAGAATGTAACTTCTCGTGAACATGGTGAAAACTTCCAGGTTGATAGTTCCACACACTTGTCCAGATTGTGGTGTGGTTCTCCAGTCAGATGTGACCATTATGTGGAGACAGCGGCATGGCAAAAACAAAGGATTTGCTGATAAACGCAGTGTGAATGCACTAGTGACTAGGTCTTTGGGCTTCATCCAACGCCTCTGGCAAGGCACTCGCTAGATTCTAGCCAAAGAAGTTCAGCCGCAAATTGATTCCCAGACCCAGTCTGGCATATTTGATGACCTCCAATGTTGACACCTCTTGATACAAGAGTCAAGGCATGCCTATGGCCCCAGAGGGGTTCATATAATTAGGCTAGCTTTCCATTGAAGGATTTTCGTGCCAAAAAAGTTGATCATGTGCATTTCTATTCTATTGAGACATTTCTTGCGCGCAAAGGCGCTAATGGAAATGTCCCTTCATACAGATCGACTTTTCGTTGCGCGACTTTGCAACCTGAATCATTCTAATGGAAAGCTGGCTGAGAGAGGTTAAATTGTACTATTCTGTACTTGGTTTATTCATTCATGTGCACATATGTTCACATATTGGTCAACAAAATAAGGAAGATTGCATAAAAAATGACAAGTGATCTGCATTTCGTTATTTTCTGTCGTCAATGAAGGACCACCATGTCCCACGACGACACTCATTCCCACAACAACAACAATCGAGCCCACGACGACAGTCGTTACAGCGACAATCGTTAATACCACAACAACAACAAATGTGACAGGTAACATGCATTTTTTGAATCAGGATTATGGTATTTTGCTTGACATTTGCTATGGACAAATTTACGTTTGTTTGATGTTTGTAGTTGTACAATTTCAAAAAAAATTGAT
This sequence comes from Notospermus geniculatus, assembly GCA_002633025.1. Classification (NCBI taxonomy): domain Eukaryota; kingdom Metazoa; phylum Nemertea; class Pilidiophora; order Heteronemertea; family Lineidae; genus Notospermus; species Notospermus geniculatus. Next base: position 96,528 of record NMRB01001686.1, on the reverse strand, counting down.
CACCGTATCAAATGCTGATAACACGGCTGGTCAATACTGCCGTCAAATGGTTCAAAACCCACAGAAACTGAAGGAAATCGTTGCGCATTCAAGATGGCTGCCCTGGAATTGTGTCCGAGGGGAAATGCGAGTTGTCACGGAAATTGCCGCGCAGTTGCCTTCGGAAGTTCCGAATGCCGGAGAACCTGCGGTGCCAGAGAGAGTCACCCTTGTGAAGACTGGGATCAATTCCATTGTGGCACTCTGGCACTGTCAACCCAAGGGAAAGCTAAGGCAGTATCTCCGCAAAGAATCAAGTGCGAGCATGGTTGATTGAAGTAAATTAGTAGTAGTACTACTAGAAGCTGTAATACATGGCGTGGTAGTAGTAACATCAAACAAGCAATTTTTAAGACCATTCATCTGCCGTGCGGTTGCTTTCTTCCTTTTATTTATTCTTGGTCTTTTTGTCTCCGTACCCTTCTCTTCCCAAACCAAGAAAGATGGTATTATCAGAAGAATCCTGCATGTGGCAAAAGCAGGGGTTTAGTTAGAGGGAGTTTGGAAGTCACGGAAGTCAAAATACTTCTGGATTTTAGGTTCCAGGAAGTCAAGTACTTCCAAAGAATTTTAAACTTCCAATGTATTTAAGCTTATGAAGTACATTTAGACTTCCAAGAAAAGCCCCAATACTCCCTGGTTTTGGGGTTAAGGAAGTCATGAATTCTCATCTAAAAATGTTAACTAAACCCCTGGCAAAAGGCTAGCTTTGATGTACATGTACCTAAATGCAACTTCCTGCGACTCATCTAAAATTATAAGAATTCTCTGATTTAGGAACCTCATGAACTTTTTGTTAATTAATCCATGACTCTGCATGGCTACAGGAACAAGCCTATATTCTCTTATTTTGGGGACTAATTATGGGGTTAATTTGAGACCCTGGCTACAAGACCTTAGACATGTTCGTTTTCATCGTTAAAAATTGCTGAGATATTATAGCCTATAGAGGAAGTGCTGCAACGATTGTGACGTCACTGCCGCGACAAGATGCCGCCATGTTGAACGTCACGTCCAACGCATTCGTAGCTTCAAATGACGTCCAACATGGCTGACGTGCGAATTATGACGTCAATGATGACGTCACGTGAAGTTCCTCTATTCACTGATATATGGGCCTCCTCAGAAAAGTGGTCAAAATGAAACCTAGTAATGAGGAGGTCTTCAGTGTTGCCTTTTACTCAAAATTGTAAAAAGTAGAGAGAAAATTTTAAATCAATGCGGTGATTCATTCTTGAGACATCTCTACATGTACATGTACCTGTTAGTTGATCTACACATGATTCTGTTATCAGTAGCCCATCATGCCATTCTGTTTATATCAGTTGCCATGGAAACCCTGATATTGTCACTATGGTAGCATAACAAGTGGTCGATTTTCTCACAAAAGTCTGTTGTTCCTGGTCAGTAGCATATCAATTAGGCACTGTGTGTTAATTTGTTGTTTATACAAAGTCACATGTTAGGGTACATCTGGTTTTAAAAAATCTTGGTGAGAAACCTGAATACCTCCTTTTAAAGTCCCTTATATTGGCCCCAGCAAAAATTTTGTGTCTCAAATCTCATTCATCGTCATTGGGGCCGGGATGAAGTTGAAAAATGTACATTTCGTAACATGAATTTCTGACGTCTCTACAAAAATGCGCCTAGCTCCCACAATTTTCAACCAAAACTGGTGACAAGGCACTCATTCTGGAGGCAACTAAATGGGCCACGACCTCATGCAGGTCTGCTTGTTCTAAAATGTCTGTGAGAGAAACAGATCAGAGCCGAAGGTGCAAGTTGTGAGGAAATGGTCGCATTCTGCCTACGTTTTCGTCAATCTTTAAACGTCCATATCTTGATAACCGCTGCTCCTACGCGTCTGTCGCTAGGTCAGAAGCTACTTTTTTCTACTCTTTCTTTTGGCGCTAGTCGCGCCGTCGTAGCTGCTTCCGTTCCGGAGATATGGCCATTTTGTCACAACGAGTCAGATTTGCACTTTGGAGCCTGTCAATCTAGGCCCCAGGACTAAGGTAAAAGCGCAATTTTACCGAGGTTTCTTCAAACAGAGCAAAATCGCGTATTCGGGAGGGGGGGGGGTAGTCTCGCATTAAAAAATATGCAAAGAGATCATCAATCGGTGCACTGGTTACGATTCTATGTCAGTTTGAATGCACAAGGGTGTGTAGTACAGGCCAAAGCCTGATAATTCCGTATTTTGGCACCAATGGGTTAAGATATTTTATTGATACCGATCGTTTTCGAAGAATTGCTCTGGTCTCAATCCTGTAGCGAGGCAGGCTATGAACTGATTTTGTATCGCCATTTATGGTGTTTTGTTTACGCCGACTCCTTGGGCAGCTGCTGGCAGGGAGGAAACCAGGCGTAGGTGGCGTGATGGGGTGTGGCTAGTCACCAAGGATATTTTATTATCAAGTAAGTTATTTGTTATGTAGAACATTCATGCAGTGCCATGATCTAACAATTGCAAGATTCGTCAATAATGGCCTTCTTTAGTTGCCTTGGGCTCCGAGTCAGACATGACTTGACATGTCATGGATTTTATGTAGCCGGCGGTGGGCATGGTGGGAATGAGACAAAAACATCTTTGATGTTACAGTCCATTCTTCACTTTTGGGGGTGTTCTGTATGAGCAAGTAGTTTGATGACATGTAGGTATGGATTGGGTGTGGCACTGCTGGACGTGGCAGTTCATCCATATTCGGAGATATTGTCAAGTCACATGGTTTAGCAACACTGAAGTCAACTCAGTCATGTGGCATCTTTATGTTAATTTTAGAACAGTGGGTACAGAGCCCATGTTTTCTTCTACATGTATTTTGGCCTAACCTTGCACATGAATGCTTGGTTTATTTTGGGAGAACTAGTCCTGTAAAACTTCCAGCACACCCTATAGGTAAAATAAATAAAAACTGCCGATATGCTTGGGTAATTGTGCAAAAATATAACTAAAAAATACCTGTACTGGTAGGCCTCAAAATCCCCAGAAAATATTGAGCTAGACCGCTAGACACTTTGTTGTGACACCCTGTAGAATTTATTCATCCCACCCAGTCTATTTTGACTCATTTCTTCCGAGACAGGTGGTCTCATGACATACATGAATATTTCCAGTTGTTTTAGAAAGCCTTACATACATGAGATGTACATGATGTACAATCACCTGTCGACATCTGTTTCCATGGCAATGATAGTGTTTTAACAATATTTTTTGATTTGTATGTAATGGGGAATTGTGATAATTAATTTTACCACTATCATGTATGATTTTGCTGGTGGACTGTACAACAAATGGGTGTGGTTGAGATTGTCACTGTCAGGGCTGGGACATGAGGAATCCTGTGGTGTTCTTAGGCGTCAAGTTACACCCAGTTGTCAGTAGGGATTCCGACAGGCTGCGGTTATTCCATTTACACCAAAACATGATTATGCCATTTGGTTTAATATTCTTGGATAAGTTCAACCTTTGTAGTTTTACCAGAGATCAAGCAGTAGGGAGTGAGATTCAATAATAATAATAATAATGGCGAGTTCTTATATAGCGCTTCATAGTGTATTACGCTCTCTAAGCGCTTCACACATTATTACCCCAGCCTATGATTCAGAAACCTTTCTGTAGACATTTCAGGCCAGTTGAGAGTTACAGAGTGGCACGGCTGGGGATCGAACCCACGATCTTCCGATCACGAGTCCTCAGCCCTAACCATTATGCCACCGCGCTCCCTGATTGGCTGAGTGCAATCAAGCCAAAACCTAATAGTTCTTAAGAAGCCACAGAGGACGGTCATCCTAAGTTTACCAGGTGTTTCAATCACCAGCTCCCCTTGCATCATGAAGGGAGCATACATGCCAGTGACAGAGCCCCACAGTCTCGACAAATCAAATTTTCGCTCACTTGGTCACGGGCAACCTCAAACGTAAATACTCGCCCAACAGGCTGCTAGCCTCAGGATAAGTCAAAAGCTGCAAGCAGATGGTGTTGGTTCCAGGCCTTTGAAAATGACTGATCTCCCACCCAACCCAGTTATGTGTATTTAATGACTGATCTCCCACCCAACCCAGTTATGTGTATTTGACTCTTCGACAATGTATAAACTTCGTCATCTTTTCGTAATAGATTTCTTATGTAAACAACCGTGTATTTCTGTGGCAGATGGTGCTTGATAACTGAAGAGGATCTTTTTACGAAAAATCGATAACCTACTTTTGTATAGTGTTGATCAAGTTTTATTAAAAAAGCGTTCACATATCAGTATGGTTAGAATAGAAGTGATAGGCGCCGACATTACGACACCAGTGCCACTCAGACAGCTCAATTTAAGAGAATGTGTATGCTGCCCTGTGTAAAACATGTGTGCGGTCCCATGAGTTGTACCTGAATAAGGCCACTTTGAAATATTTCTTGATTTAATTATAATTGGGATTCCAGTTGGTATTTTTTGACGTTGAAATTGGAGACAAGGTCCGAATAATGAAATTGAAATTCTCTATGTTGGTTTCACCAAAATTTTCAACCTTAAAGTAATACAATGTAATACAATGTATGGCGTGCACAACGCGGGTAGGCTAAAGGACAGGAAATCAAGCTGCAAAATAAGCGAAAAACAAGAATGAAAAAGCCTATGACGCAGCAAAATAAATGCGGGAAGCAAGAAGCAAGGCTGTGTAGACTACGTATGCGGGAAAAGCGAAAATTCGCCTAACCCAGGAGCGGATAAAAAAGCGACTTACCGCGTCAACGGTGTCTACAGGAAAGAGGGTGTTTTCAGCAGGCTGTATTTGAGGTTGCCGTGCGCATGCGCACTGGAACCGGAACTCCCGGTTCAGACTTATTTTTTGTACCTCCTGTAGACAGGTGAGCGGAATAACACAGGAATTGGCATTATTGGTTAAACTACCTATGGTATACCTAGTGTAACCAATATGGTAGAATTTTCTAGCGCGGCAGCGTGAGAAATATTAATTTTGTGGCCTAAAAGCTATGAATTGTAGGACAGCATCAGAAAATCCATCCTGCATAGTAAACCATGCAAGTGATATAAAATTTGTGGCCTATAGAGGTACAAATCGCAGGGGACCAAAACCTTGTTATGTCAGATGTTAGGTCAGAATTGACACTGAGTTTCAGGTCTTTTTTCAGTGAATGTTTATGTTCTCCATTTGTTACATAAATATATTTTCTTCCTTTTTGAACAAATCTAACGTAATACCTTGCATGTGCATGTGCCTGGCTCTCGTAAACCGTGTTCACTGCTGTAGCTTTTGCTGTACCTAGACTGCCTGTTGTTGAGTTTGGCTTTCTGTAGGCTGTAGACTCTGTCAAATTTGCAGCACCATCATATCAGGATGGGCCTGTTTGTAAACTATATGCTTATCCTGAAAAATGATGGTGTAAAATTTTTGATAGTGGGTGTACTATGCGGGTGAAGTCTGTTGCACTTTAGTAAGAGAAGACCGGATATCCACCTAACTCACAACTGCTTCATCCTGCACCATGATCACATTTGCATGCAGTTGTTTTTGTCTGAACCTTGTTTTCTTTGCTGTTGGGAGGGGGGATACTTCGTTTTAGATTACAGTACAGGTCACAATTGACATCCCTATGGCTTCGCGTAAGTTACTCAGTTACGCGTAACTCACGGCTTTGGTTTCGCGTAACTCGCCGCGTAACTTGTCAAAATCGCGTTAACTCACCTCGTAACTCATCTCGTAAGTTATGCGTAACATAGCCTAGCTCGTGAGTTTTTGCGTAATTTACGAGTGACTTGCGCGTAACGTACGCGAATTTAGGGATGTCAATTGTGACCTGTACTGTAATTCAAATTTTTTTCCTTTTTTGAATCCAGTTCTTTGATTTTAGAGTTAAAGAATCTTTTTCCAACTGAATGTGTTTATTTGAATCTATTTCAATATGAATTCTTCTATTTGAATCTACTAGTTAATCACTAATGGGCTATTACATATTTTTGGTATATTACCTGAAGAATTCATCCGAATTTTGAAAGTAGTCATCTACTTCAATCAGCAAAATTACTTGAAATGCCCTCAAATTTTGTCGTGCAAAAGCTGATCAGATATGAGTGTATTTTTGGTCGTAAGGGGAAAAAGTCTGATTTTTGTTGGGCACTATAATGGTGCTCAAATAATTTATTAGGTTTTAATCTCAGTAGGCCTTAAGTTTATCTAATGCAGAAAAGCATCGTAGTTACGTAGTGTTTTAAGTGTAACTTGAGGGTGACTGCAAAAGTTGTCGGCAAGCCCATAAATATTTGGATGGGCGAATGAATTATACAGTGGCTTTTTTTGGCGAGGGGTAGGGACTTGATTTGAGTAGTTCATTCATAGATTTCCGTGACTAATTTGTGACAATTTTTGCACCGCCCAATTCTCTGACAGCCAACGTCATGTTTGATTGAGGTACCCGTACCTGAAGTGATATTATACAGATTATCAGAATCATATGGATGCAGATTTACTCGATTCAATATAGCATGCCAGTTTCCCTTTAGTTGCAATTGTGCATGCCTCTCTTTTCTGGCCTTCACCTTCTAATTTTTGCTTACTGGGCAATCTGAACAATACTGCTGAGTGGAAAATATGCCACCTGGTGAAAATTTAGCAGATCGGTCAAAAGTTTTTGAGCACATTGGCAGTAAACTTACGAAAAATTCCAGCAAAATTGTAAAAATTTGTATGAAATGAAGAATATTGTCTCGCTTTGGTAGAGTTAGAATTTTCAACATGGCTTGTGTACCTCACTGAAGCATGCGACTGTCGCCTATTCATAGTTTGAGGCACCTGAAGTCTATCCGTAATTGCTGAGGAAAGCAACTAATAGCCCTTTTTACACGGTGCTGGTGCGTTCCGGATCGAGACTAGATCGAGGAGGGTTCGGTTATTTTTCCCCATGTAAAAGCGAAAACCACCTTCCTCGCGCCAGTTCAGTTCGCCGCGTGAGTCTCGGGAAGGTGGAGGTAGGTTCAGGCTGGTTATCTCTCGTGTAAAAGCGAACCGACCTCCACCGGCCTTGTGCGGGATTGAGCACGCTACATATGAATGAAGAAATCATGTACGAGATTTCTCAAGCACTGCTCATGTTGTTAGAAGCATAGTTTATCGATTTTAAGTGATTATTTTTGGGATATTTCTTACTTTCGATAACTGTAAATGTTGATACACGCCATCTGGTGGCACGCATTTGAACGAACCGACCTCGAACTAGTTCGAGGCGGGTTCGGTAACCCACACCGTGTAAAAGCGATCAACCCATCCTGAACCGAACCCGCCCGAGGAGGGTGGAGGTATAGGTTTCCTCGAACCAGCACCGTGTAAAAAGGGCTATAGATCTACATGTACATGTAACCAGAGAAAATATGGACTCTCAAAGGGTAATCCCCCAAATGTTATGATTGGCATTGTTACCCCTCTAATGAACCCGCAGAACTACGCCACGATGTGGCGCTGTCAGTGTAAGACCCGGAAGTCCTATTTTCTAACAGTATTTCCATTTACTTCTTGCCCCAAAATAAACCACTCTCTTTGGTTCAATTTTGATTAAATTACACTGTCCTGTTTCATGTTCAAAGTTTTAATTCTCCGTATATCACTGCTTTGTTTCGTCAGAAATGCCACAGGATGCCAATACTGGTGACGTCTTTTGGGGAAATTTCCACGGAAAACTGTGTAGAAAAATGTACACATGCTTTGACAACGTGACGTCAACAGCGAAAAAAGTGACGTCAGTACGTCATTCGGGTCTTATACTGACTGCGCCATCTGCAGTCATGCGGGTTCCCCATTGCAATGGAGTATCTCCACTCCAGGTCAGGGGAGAATGCAGTGCTGGAAGAATAGGCAAATTATGCAAGAGAGTGTGCAACTGAAGCCCCAAAATACACCTTCGATACAAGTGTTCCCCATGCAGGCAATATAAATACAGAGTGTTTGCACCGGTGGCCATGTTGGAGAAGAATTTGTCGCCAGTCATGGTCTACGGAGATTAACTTCGATTGTTTTGGAAGTCTGTTCTTTTGTTGTATGCCTCCAACATGGCCGCTGTGACGTCACGTGCAAACACTCTATAGCCCAGAAATCTTGTATAACCAGAAGGAGTTGGGGGAGCTGTCAAAATGGTATGACAGCCGTGCATTTGGGAACAAGTGAAATCATAAAGTGAAAGTCTTCAGGTTGATCGGAGGCTTGGATGGATGTCAGGTGCCTCCTATCTTCAGATTTAATTTAGCTTGTTGCTTAGTAATTAACTCATGTAACAACCATTGCTTTTCCCCCATCTTTTAGCGTGCCCAACTGAATTTCCGGACAGGAATGTATCGAGAGAATGTGAATTTCCGGACTGGGATGTACCGAGATGGGGATGGGTCTGGCGTTGCCATTGGCTGATTCTCGTCATCATTATCCTTGTGATTGTGATCATTTGCGGAATCGTGGCTCTTCTGTGGCATATGACGAGAAAGGGCAGCCGTAAACACGCTAACGGCCAAATAACGAGGACCGAAGATGGACCGCCGCCGAACAGTACCGGAATGAAAGCCATGAACAATCCGGCGTATAAACCTGATCCGGACGAAATTGACCGGAATGGTATGGGTGGAAACCGAGTAAAGCCTGTGACATCGTAGTGAAGATTGAATGATTGGAAATTTGTGGTGGAATGGATTGGAACCAGTTTGCACCTTTTTGTTCTCGTGAGGTGGTTTGGAAACACTCTCCCTGAGGCCCACAGTTGGCATAACTAGTACTCACTGTTCCTGAGGCAGACTTTTTTCCCCCGACTTTCTTAATTCTCTGCAAATTTTGACAACAAGGTTTCACCGAAATTCCTCTATTTTAGTTGCAGTCTTTCTGCAATGCTACCTTCATTTTTTTCACACAAGTCCAACACATTTGATCTTTTCACTAAGTCCAAAAATTTTGCCACGGTCTTTTAACGAATTTAACACTGCACCATGCATTTGCCTTTTCAAAATGGAACAGAGAGTGCAGGATGTTTTGCCTGTTTGCCTGGCTGATCAAAGCCCAAGTAACCTGCCACCTTTCAGAATATCCAGTCTGGAGCCGGTCTGGTGTCCAGGTTAAAATTGGCCTGGTGTCCAGCCACAGACCCGGTGTCTATGGATGGCCCGGTATCCAGCAGCTGTCCTGGTGTTTGGGGTGGACGACCTGGGCCACAGGCAGTCTGTGAGATGGGAGGAGAGGAAGCAGTCAGCAGTCATGGTTGTCAAGTGGAGATGATAGTCCAAACGGCACAAATTCATGTCCACTACTACAAGTAGGCCTACTAGGGCTTGCCTGACTGGCACTGAGTTTCCATTCTGCCACATTCAAATACTGAGGATTTCTTCTCGGGCAGTTGGGCCCGAGTCATAGCAATTTTCCAGTCATGAAAGGAAAAGTGTTGCTTTGCCTCTAATGGTTATAGGTAATTTCTCAATTCAAAGATCAGGGGAGGAAGGTCAGTTGGGGTATCAGCCTTGCTCTGCACTCACATACTCACTGTGTACTTAATATTTTATTATAATAGAGCTGTTACTTCAATAAACGATACCCCCACTGATCAGTGGAGATTCTGCCTATTACCACTGGAGGTTCAATTTTGTCCGTACTATTAGAAATCAGTATTATGAGGTCATGCTCAGTTGTACAGACACACTTGTGTGTAAAAAATATATGTTCTTTGCATGATGTTCAGTTTATTCAGCCGAAGATTTTTCCAATAAGACGTATTTTCATGAAAATCTTGTCAACATTGTGATGCATGTTGTGAACATTTGGAAGGCATGCAGCTCGGACAGCTCGTCTATTGGATGGTGTTGTCAAAGTTTCAATGGGGATCTATACTTTCTTCAGGACAGAACATAGTCTGAAGGTTACACGTTGAATCCAATATGGCTAGAGCAGCAGCAGAGACAAAAAGGGAAGACACTAGGCCTATGTCCCAGCGAAACATTGACACCACCACTCAATGACTGTCTCAAACTACATAGGGAGTGCCACCTTCTGCATTCATTCTCTATCTTCATCAAGGCAACCTCCCACATCAGGGGTTTTTACTTCGCTCCGCTTCATGCAATCACAGGAGCGAGGTATTAAAAAACCCAGTATGGGGTGATAGGCTGCTGAATCATCTTGATCGTTGGGAAGGACTACCTTGTTAGGATCGACTACCTCGTTTTTTACCAGCCGAAGAAGTTAACACATGAAAATTTGGAAGAAAGTAACAGTATTCAGTAACGTGGTTTTTCCAAACTTTTATGAGAATGTTCAAATTTCCTCTTTATACTTAGTGCTCACCCAGTGTTCTCCAACTTCTCTGACATTTGGTGTGGCGGTATTCGGGCGCCAGCAGCCCCCCAGAAAAATGTTGGTGTAAGTTGGGCTGAGATACGATTTCCTGCGTTGTCGCGAACGAAAAACACAGTCCAATTTTGCGAGAAATCATTTTCATAGGCCAGAAAACCGCCGAATCCCAGCGATCTCAGTGGCAGCATCGTGCCAATCTTCGAGAATGTCGTATGCATGCAGTTCCGCTGTATGGTTGCTTTCAGACAGAGCATAACTGGGGAGTTAAATTTACTTTTGACAGCTGTGGAGGGAGATTTTTGGTGTGGCGGCAGATTTTTTTGGTGTGGCAGGAAAGGTTCCAGCGTTTAGGTTGGCGTCCAGAAAATTTGGTGTGGTGGTGTGTACCCGTGGTATAGGAGTTGGAGAACACTGCTCACCTTTCCCATGGTGCGACCTCAGTGCTCACATTTCTTTGCGAAAGAGTTAAGAATAACTCGGAGTCAATTGGTTTTATAGGTAGGCCTACCTTGTTTGGCAAATACAAGGGCATTCACTACACGGAGGTTTTACTGTATGCCCACGCATTCCCATTATGCCATCATTGTTATATATAGGTTTCAGACCTGAGTGGCTGCATTTATGCATTTCCTATACTAATACAAAACAGTTTGATTTTTTTCGTTACATAAAACCGTTTGACCGGCACACCAGTGGAATCTGTACTGTTCAGCAGGAAGTGAAAGTAAAACTAAATTAGCATTATAAAAGGATTTTTACCCCAATTTGAAAATACAGTGGAACCCCGGTCGACGACCACCCCTATAACGCGACCACCCCGGAAAGACGACCAGTTTTCAATTGTCCCGATTGTTTTTCTCTTTATTTCCCTTTGGAGAGTTTCACTAACGCGACCACCCCGCTATCCAGACCGCGACCACAACCTTGGCTGTCCCAAGTGGCAATTAGCACCTCGGTAACACGACCACC
>NMRB01001686.1:55212-84564 GCA_002633025.1 Notospermus geniculatus | reverse complement strand
TTTTTGCATAAACAAAATTTCTCATAGTTCTGAATTATTTCATTATAACTTGACAAGGAAGGTATATAAAATGAAAAAATAGAGATTGACGCGCTCTGGTAAACTGTGGCCCCACATGATTGGGCATATGCCCAGATATAATTTGTTGAGTTGGGTATAATCATTAAAATTCGTCCATGGGGAAAAAGTTCTTTGAAGTGCACTAGCCCACGGCAGTTGGCATTTTTTGGTACAAAGAAAACACGGTCATGGTTTTGCAAAATATCGATGAGTCATCTGTGAATGTGCAGCGTTGCTATCAATGTTTACGTGAAGAAACATTTTTTCTAATATTTTATGGAGTTGATATATTCTTTATGTAAAATTAAGTGTATTTGGACACATGTACATAATCATGTACATTTCATGTATATAATGTTGTTGTATGTATTGTGCGTTTTCTTGAAGTACAGTCCAAGAAGAAAAGTACCAATAATACATGTACATGTATATTGAATTATTTATAATAGGCCACGTAGGCCTATTGTCTCACACTTTGTACAGAACATTTTAGCATACTGGCACGTGTGCACATTCTGTCAATATTCTAATATAAAAGCCTTTCTGAATTGAATTTTATGGTATTTTCAAAGTGTTAAGAGAATACAGGTAAAAGTCTCATAGCCTTGTGAAGGCCCCCAAATGCTTGCCCAATATTTACTCAGTCTCCGAGTCCAAGAATCAAAGACCTGGGGCCTATTTCATAAAGTGACTTTAAGCCAATGTTACCTTTAATCAAATGGAAAATGCATTGAGTTAATGGTACCATTAGCTTAAAATCACTTTATGAAACAGGCCCCTGGTTTTCAGCGTACATTGAAAAAAATGCAGGCAGAACTCTAATGTATTCAGATAGAGCACTACATTTTACACTATCTATAAACATTGGCGGAACATTATACTGGTAAGCACTTTCGGAATTGAATACACTATTATAGTGTATTCAATTCCGAAAGTGCTTACCAGTAGTGTAGGGTGGAGCTATACTTCACTCAACCATGCCCCACTGTCCCCATTTACAATACTGCATCCTCGCACAGCAGGGCTCTGGCATGTTGTTCCTCCTCTTACACTCTCTGGAGTTGATGAAGAGATCGAAGCAAGCCCCTGCTGGGAAGGATTTGAAATTGATACTGCCGTTTGCACTTGGAGGGCGGGTGTACTTTTGATACTTGTACATGTACACACAACACGATAATATTGGCCCCCAGGTGGCACCGACATTTGACGCATAAGAAGACTTATCGTTAATCCACCATAAACTATCAAAGCCGATTGATTTTATCATCAATCGATCGCAATATTTCAGTATTTTTGTCATGTAAATATCCGATAATGTTCTTTGAAGTTTAATCTAGGGTGTTGCCCTTGGACTATGGGAAGCTGCAGGAAAGTTTTTGGTGTTCTTTTAATACTAGGTGGGGTGGGGTGGGGCTGAACACCCCGATTATTTAGCATGAAGCGATCATGTTTTTTCCTCCAAATTCCAAATGAGGTTCATTTCTGTTCTTGAATGACGATGCCTGAAAAAAACACATCATAATATTACAATTATACCCTAAAATGATTTGTTTGTTGTTGTGGGAGTATTTGCAGCAGATCACCAAATTTTATCAAGTACAAATAAAAATCGTTACAAACTCACAGTACAAAAATAATAATTTCACTGCCGTCCTTTTTGCTACACGTGTGTTTATACAAGTTCATTCAGAATAAGTTTTCATCAAAAAGTGGAAAACGGATGACGTAGTCACCCAGCCTGTAGTAAACTTCATCATCTATACATACGTTATCAGCATACAAGTGCACACTCTACTTTCATTGCCGTTCATGTCACAATATTAGCCCTGGTTACACCTATCCAAAATCCCCGTGCTTTTTGAGACACGGGGTTTTTCCGAACCAGAAAAAACACAGCGTTGACACGGCGAGCGGTTACACTACTAAAAGTGTGATTGGTAATAAGTTCCGTATCCCGGCGATAGGGGCACTGCATGTTGGCAACTCTCCGTCATCGAGTGGCTACTGGAGGCGTGAAATACCGGTATCCTATACGCATGCGCATGACTCATCGATTTGCATCGCCGTCTGTCGCCAGGTGCTTGGAACTACAAATAAACACGGGTATTTCGCGGTTACACTACATAAAATCCCCGTGTCTAAAATAGCCCCAGCGTTGCCCCTTCGAGCTTGCTGGGGCTAATTAAGCATAGGGATTTTAGACACAGGTCTATTTAGACTCGGCGATTTATAGGTATAACCGCAAAATCCCCAGGGAAAGCACGGGGATTTATGTAGTGTAACCACTGCTATTGAGACTTGGGGTCTGATTACTTGGCTGTGATTGGCTGGTAGCACTAGCTACTTTGCATGTCTCTGCCTGCCTGTGACAACTTATGCTGGATGAATTATTACTAATCAGACTAACTATTATTAGGGCCATTTAGACTACAGGCAAAATCCACATGTGATCAGATTGTGGTTCAAAACTCTTGCGTGTAAACGCTACCCAATGCGGTCCAATGTGGATTTAAAATGAACCACCGATTTTGCTGGTCCCGAATCCACATTCGACCACATTGGACCACATACGACCAGATTAAAATTCTCATGTAAATACAAATGAGGCCCGTCTGGATTCATCCTACCTGCGCGCATGCGCATTGATGTGGTTTTTCTGCCTCCACCGACCGCACTCAAGTGGAGAGTTCCAAAAGGGTAATTTGATGTCAGAATGTGACCAGATTAACATGCGTGTGTAAACGCTACCCAAGAACTTGGACATCCAGTCCAGAATTTCGGGTCGATCGGATCGAATCTGAATGTGGTTTTTTGGCTTGGTCATCTAAACACCCCTATTATTGGATGGTGCAGATCACTTTTTTGTTGTAAATGTGCAAAAATAAATGCTTAATTTTTTTATGCATGTCTTCATTTAAGTTCTTGAACTCATCCAGGTCAATCTATTATCTTGAAGAAGGCCATCACATTTTCTAGCATTGCAGTCGTTGGGACGATTTCTGGTCATAGCTGGGAAAGACATTAGGTGGCACGGCATTTGTAAAAATGATCTGAAGTGGTGAATGATGCAGACGTAACAAAACCCGGGAGTCTGTAACTATTGGTCTGCTGTGATTCCTGAGCATCCTGTATCGACTGCATTGCCGCCTAATGTCTTTCTCAGCTACTACTCTAGATCATCTTAAAGACTGCAGCACCAGCTGACGTCGGCCAGGACATCTGTGAGAAAAGCAGTGAGACAAGTAGGGTCTGTTGGAAGAGACAGAAATGTGTGGTCCCTTGTACCTGAGTGTCTATGCCAGGACAAGTAAAATCAACGACCCCACACAGGTGGAGAGTATAGCCTTTCGTGGACTCCACAACGCATAATATAAGCTTAAGATCCAAAAGGGCTTCAAATTATCTATGTATTTCAGTTTTGGCTTCCATTTTGATGAAAGACTGGACGAGACCTCCCCATGCAAGGTGGAAATCTACCATCCTGTCAGTGGGGTGACCCTAGCACTAGCAGGGGGGAAATATTTGTCCCTTCAGCGGCAATAATGATCTGAGAACAGGGAGTTCATGCCAAAAACTTGCCTGTCCTGAATAAAGTTCATCTTGATCCTGGGGTTATTTAATGTGGTTTTAGGCCAGTGTGTCGGACAGATTAAGGAATGTGTTTGCTGTTCTACATTTCTGATCTTGACAAACAGTGACATTCAAAAACTATTTGGCCGGGTAGGGCAAAAGAGAAGAAGAATTTGTAAGGTACATGTAGGCCTATGGGCCTAATAATGCCTTAAAGGAGGACGGTATTGGATCTCAAATGCCGACGTTGAGGGAGCCACCTAGCGGCAGTAAGACGAAATGCAAAGATGCATTACAAAATGTGCGTAGTATTTCGGGTCAGTTCGCCGACAACGTAATTATTTCCTGGGTTGGAGAGTGGCATGGTGGCGCCGCCTGTCGGAGTGGTGTAGTGGAAACATCGATGCATGTCACCTCTGAGGTTCTGGTTCAATTCATAACGAAACATATTCTTGTGGTAGAGAGGGTGTCTCTCTGAAAGCACACCCTTTTTTCTTGGCACTCTGGTTTCCTCCTGCTTGATTTGGCAAGACAGAGGCAAAAATTCGGAATAACACAGCATTTGAGGGTTCATGGTCCTAATGTATCGTTGTCAGAGTGCCGTGTTGGAAACATTGGTGAGTGATGTCACCAGCTGTCAGGCATTGTATGTAGCCACTCATCAGACACTGGCAATGTTAAAATGATGTCGAGGAGCCTTGAAAGCCTAGTGGTTTATCTAGCGGCAGGTCCCACGTTCGAATCCCAGGCCGTATGGGATTGCTGGTACTGGCTCTTCAGTCCGTAGCATGGGCAGTATGGCTGTGTTCCTTTGCAAGGGCAAGTAAAAGACCCCATCCAAGTGAGGAACATGAGTAGCTTGAGATATGGCCTCTTCCATCTATACCAGGGCCATGCTATGGCTTCGGCCCTGACAAAAATCTAAATTGATGGAAATGGACCCTTGGGAAACATTCGACATGGAGGAGAAGGAGAAACAGTCCACATCAGGGCCATATTTGGTGGGGGGGGNTTTGGAGAGAAAAAAATGGGGCAAAAAAGTCTTCTGTTCCCCCCCCCCAGAGAGGCTTTTGCCCCCCATGACCAAAAAGCTAAATACGGCCCTGCACATAAAGCCACATCCATGACAGGAGGTTGAGCTTGGCCATCTTGACAAGCATTATTTTCAAGTTTGATATAGGCTACAGTGTGCAAAAAAATCATGAGCCATCCGAGCATGCCGTATAAATTTCTTATAGTACATTATGTACCATAGACTTCCACCAAGCAGATGGCAGTCGAATGCAACCCAGTGTATAATGTACATGTATATGCAAAATTTAAAAAAATTCTATTGTCTATACATCTGTGGCTCGATGCGTAGGCAATTTCACAGAAACAACATACGATGTTTAGAATATTCAGTTCTATTGATTTGACAGTGCGATTCTCTGATTGGTTGGCACCACGACAACCTGGGTCGTTATGGCATAAATAGAGTGTTTGCACCGGTGGCCATGTTGGAGGTATGAACAAAAGAATTTGTCGCCAGTCACGGTCTATGGAGATTAACTTCGATTGTTTTGGAAGTCTGTTCTTTTGTTGTATGCCTCCAACATGGCCGCTGTGACGTCACGTGCAAACACTCTATAGAAATAGGGGATTTCCCATTGTGTTGTTGATATGCTTTGATCCGTGGAGTACAATTCCCAGAATGTGCCCGGGGTATCAATACAATGAGATGGCATGGAGATGAAAAAGGTGGCCAAAACACAAAACACAAAAAGTGCAATAACTCTTGAACTAATGAATGGATCATCTCCAAATTTTTATCATACGTGTATCTAATGAGGATACATGACATGTGTAACAGGTTTGTGATTTGACCTACTTTTCAAGGTCACAGAGGTCAAAGTTTGAACTTTTGCAATTTGGTGGCACGTTTCATAACTGCAAGGGGTATTGACATGAAACTTGGTACATATACACCCCTATGTCAGTTGACCTATGACACCAAGTTTCAGTCCGATTCGATTCTAAGCTTGGCCACCAGGTGGCAAAAATGAGAACTCAAAATTCCAATACTTCCTGAACTAACATCTGGATCATCTCCAAATTTTCATCATCTGTGCATCTAGCTAAAGAGGATTCGTCATGACATGTAACGGGTTTTTGATTTGACCTACTTTTCAAGGCCACAGATCAAGGTCAAAGTTCGAAATTTTTCATTCGGTGGCACTTTTCGTGGCTATTTGACACCATATCTTCTAACTTGGTGTGATCAGGTGTCTGGGTACCCTCGCTGTTTACCTGGAACTCAAGGCTTGCCTGGGAACATTTCGATTTAACATGTGTCATTTATTCTTCTGGTACATTCACACAGGTGAGCACATGGTCCATGGACCATTTCATTAGTGAGCCTGCAGTCTTGGAGTCATCCGTGGATACAGGTTTAAGTGGCAGAGTTAAAACGGGGTTCCCACACCCATCACTGTAGGTACATGTAGCATTCATTTAGGGGCGGCAATGCTCCCAGACGTCATTGAAATGTGTGTTTCCTGCAGATCTGGGCTGAAAAATGGCAAAAAGTGCGGTTTGCCCCATCCCCTTAGAGCCGAATCCCCCTTGACAAAAAGCTAGCTGATTGAAAAAAGACCCCAATTTTGTTTAAAAGTAAACATGCATGTGGTCAACTCTGAATATGAAAACCGTTGTAAAAAGACCCTTGGCCAAAGTGTGGGCTTACTTGGATCGAGGTGGTCTGAATAAATGAAAATAATCCTTCAGGTAGGCCATCAGCCAACTGGAAAACTGGATAAGCCTTTGTCAACCCCATACAATGCATGTCACACAGGTGAGCACATGATCCCTGGACCATTTCATTTGTTTTCAGAATTCCCAAGAGATTGAAACTTTAATAATGCCCAGACAGATTATTTTGACTGTGGTCATTTATAGGGCTAATATTTTTATTATTCAGTTTGCGAAGACACTGATTTCTCTGCAACTACCTACATCTGCATCATTGTGGGGGCAATAATTGCTGTATGTGGATTTTCCCTTATTGTTGCCATCATCCCAGAGTGTTTGCCTTCAGGTAGGTGAGGAACATTGTGGGCCGATTTCATGAAGTGTGTTTAAGACTTATACAAGTGTAACTTCACTAAATGCACGCACGTCCACCATGCATTTGACGAAGTTACACACTTCTAAGTCTTAAACCCCTTTGTAAAATCGGCCCTACATGTACATGTTTATCCTGTGAGAAATCTGGCTTATTATGCCCCCGACTTCCGAAAAAGTCGGGGGCATTATGTCGTGGCGCGTGCGTCGGTGTCGTCGTCGGTGTCGGTGTCCGTTAACATTTGGTTTCCGTCAATTAGCTTGAGAACGCTTTGACCGATCAACCTGAATTTTTTTGTGAGGGTTGGTCTCTATGAGGGGACGGTTCCTTTCGATGACCAGCTCCGCCGCCCATCCAAGATGGCGGCTATGGTGGCCAGCGTGAAATCGGTTTCCGTCGATTAACTTGAGAATGCTTTGCGCAGTCAACCTAAATTTTTTTGTGAGGGTTGGTCTCTATAAGGGGACGGTTCCTTTCGACGACCACCTCCGCCACCCATCCAAGATGGCGGCTATGGTGGCCATCTTGAAATTGGCTTCCGTTAATTAACATGAGGACGCTTCGCACAATCAACCTGAATTTTTTTGTGAGGGTTTGCATCTATGAGGGGAAGGTTCCTTTCGATGACCAGCTCTGCCGCCCATCCAAGATGGCGGCTATGGTGGCCATCTTGAAATCGAGTTTCCGTCAATTAATTTCAGATTGCTTTGCCCACAAACAACATACCAGTCGGGGGCATATGCCACGCTCTGCGTTGCTCTTGTTAACCATGTTAACCTCTGTTTATCCTGTGGGAAATGTGGTCATTAACCTCTGTTTATCTTGTAGGAAATGTGGGTCATTAACCTCTGTTTATCCTACGTGAGAAATATGAGTCATTAAAATTATTGTTTATCCTGTAAGAAATGTGGGTCATTAACATTCGTCATTACATATCCGGTGAGAAATGTGGGTCATTAAATTACATGTTTATACTGTGGAAAATATGGGTTATTAACATTGGGCCTACATGCTTATCCTGTGAGAAATGTGGGTCATTAACGTTACGTGTTTATCCTGGGAGAAATGTGGGTCATTCCTATGTTTATCCTGTGAGAATTTTGGGTTATTAACATTACCTGTTTACCCTGTGAAAAGAAATGTGGGTCATTAACATTATGTGTTTTTGCTGTGAGAAATATGGGTCATTAACGTATGTTTATCCTGTGAGAAATGTGTGTCATATGTCTGTTTATATAATATATTGTGAGAATTGTGGGTCAAGTACTTTTTAAATTTTTCTAACTTTGAAATATTCTGTTCAGTTCCAGATGAGAAGGACGTAGCACAACAGAAGACACAGAATCAAACATTGGCAAAGGCTGCCAAAAAGGAACCTATACCATGGAAAAAAACGAGAATGGCCATTTCCATTGCGGTGATTATTGTTGGAGTTGGTTGCTTATTTGCACTCATCATTCAGACTGTCAGAGACAAAGAATGCGATATTCGCTGGTCAAGGAAATGTGCTTGTGAGAGTAAGTACCTTGTAAGATGTCCAAATGGCACACCATTGAACTCTGTTCCATTAGTCTGAGGAAAAATTATCTGGCTGGAAGGGTTAAAACTGTTATATTTGTGACCCTCCACAGCAAAACCAGTCGCATGTCACACGAATAGCTTGGCAGGTTGAGACCAAGGGTGGCTGCATAGAAACTCCGCTAGCGCTAGCGGAGCCCATCTGCCGATAGTGCTGTACATTTTCCATGCATTTTAACACTGATAGGCTGTCGAAGCACTAGTGGAGTATCTATGTGGCTGCCCCAAATGTTTGTCAGTTTTAATATGGTCTATAATGAAGTACGAAATAATCTATTTCTTCCATTCATTCATGGTGTCATCTTTAAGCCTGGCGCACACGAGAGCTTGCTGCTTACGGAAAAGTTCATTCGTGGCACTTGCCTTAAGGAGGAAGCTCCCGTGTGTGGTGCGATTTACGACAGATTTTCGTCATTCGTGGCGCTACAACCAATATCAAACCAGTTTGATATTTTTCGCCACGCCTGCACGAAGCTTCGAATCGCACTGCACACGGGAGCTTCCTCCTTAAGGCAAGTGCCACGAATGAACTTTTCCGTAAGCAGCAACTCTCGTGTGCTTGTGTGCGCCAGGCTTTATAGTTCGTTCAGGCTCACCTTCTGTGTGACATGCGACTGGTTTGCCGTGGAGGGTCACTAGCTGGCTGAGGACGAACTTATTTATCATGTGATAGAAAGGGCAAATCTGTTTGATTTTCTGGGGGGGGGGGGGCTCCTCTTTCCTCCTGCTGTACATTAATTCATAAATACCATTGATTGCATCGATTGAGCTAATAATGCCGTATTTCACTATATTTCCTCCATAACCATATCTCTTTCCTACATTTCCCATGTCACATTTCTACATTACCATATCTTTTCACACATTTTTAAAATTCACTTTTAGGGTGTGAATATTATCTGCTACCTGGAGACATTGCTAGAGCTGTTATTGTCAGCATTGTCATCTTGGGTGTCACAATAGGGGCGATCGTACATCTTGTCTACATCAAGCCACGTAAGTACAGTATTTTATTCTGTTTCATTTTTGCCTCTGACCATACTTCACTGTTCTGTTATCCCTTTCACTGCAAAAGCCACAGTAGCCCTGGTTACACCTATCTGAAATCCCCTTGTTTTTTGAGACAAGGGTTTCTTCCAAACCAGAAAAAGCACGGCGTTGACACGACGAGCGATTACACCACTTAAAATGCAATTGGTAATAAGTTCCGTAACCCGGCGATGTGGCACTGCATATAGGCAACTCTCCATAACTATGGAGGTGTGAAATAGTCTACATGTATTGTATATGCATGTGCATGAAATTTCGATTTGCATCGCCGTCTGTCGGGGTGCTTGGAACTACTGGTAGACACGGGGATTTCGCGGTGTTCGCCCTTGGTAGAAATTCATACCTTTCACCGATGTCAGGGCTTTCCACTGCATGCTTATTTATTATTTGTGGTGTTAAACGATTGTTGTACCAGGGGTACCATATTTTTTATTTCTTTTTTTCCATATTAAGCAATATCATGGACAGGGTTCGTACGGGTCCTGGAAAACCTGGAAAAGTACTTGAAAATCAATTTTCATTGCAAGGTCTGGAAAAGTCCTTAAAAAGCCCCCAATTTCTTCCAATGTCCTTGAAAAGTCCTGGAATACAATCTGTCATCAAAATAAAAAAGCAAGTTGCTGGTTTTCAAGCGACCTTTAAAGCCCCACTGTATTGAATCTGAAAAACGCAAATCGTCGCCGCGATTCTTGACGACGTCACGACGTCAGCGTAGTGTAAAAATGTACTGCGCTCTATCTCAATGCATTAGAGCTCCCCTACGCAGTTTTTTCACTCTCTGTTGAAATCTAGGCCTTGGTTATAAAAAGTAAGTATCAGGCAAGCATTTTGGAGACCTTCACGAGACCCTGAGACCTCAACCTCCACTCTCCTAACATTTTGAAAATACCGTAAAATTCAATACTGTGGGGCTTTAAGCTTTGGACATCACATTACATCGCGCCTTCAGCATTTCAATCTGACAGAGATCGTTTTATTTCTAAGTCCATTTCTCCCAAACCTCTGCTTGCCTTCTTCAATAACTTACTTATTTGGCTCTAATCCACAAAGAATGCTCTTTCCAGTCATACCAAGTTCGTTTGCCAATTTGTTTCCAGTAAACAGATATTTACTTGAATGTCTGATCTTTACTTCAGACCGCCCACCTTTCGGCCGCATGGTATTGACGATCTTTTTTGGCGGGAAAATGCTATAACTAGAGGTGCATGGATCTCATCTTCAACTGCCTTGAACTACATCAGCTGCTAAGACGGTCTTAATACAAAATGAGTGCTATTGTATTGGTCTTGGGGTTTTTACAAGGGGTTGGCATTAGCTATTGTTGGAAATGTGTTTGTTTAACCCTTTCCAACTTGACCGCATTTGAAATTTAACCCCCAACCCCTTGATCACTCACGATGATTTTAATCAACTTATAGACGCTGAAGTATTATTCAGATAGGTCAGCATTCTCCGAGCCATGAGTTGTTTACAGTACACCTATTGTAATTTAACCCTTTTATCCCTGAAGCAGAACATGTTCTAGGCAGCATCATGTCATGCCATGCATGGAGTGATATAATTATTCACTGTAGGTGGTGCTAATTGGGCAAGTGCTTAGGAGGTGCACCCCTGCTACTTGAGCCTATCACCCTCAACTAAAAAAACAAAAATTGAAAGCTTTGTGAATGGTTTCCATCTTTTCCACGGCGGACGTGCGTGGCGCTGCTGTACACACTAGGCTGTCGTGAGAAACACAGCCGTGATGAAAGGTCCTTGAAATTTATGAAATCAACATGGAAAAGTACTGGAAAAGTCCTTGAAAAAAATCTTGAGCCAGGGGGAAGAACCCTGCATGGAGCCAAACCGCCTTGATTGCGGCCCCTATTTTCTGAAATGTGCCCAAATAAACCAATTTTAAACCTAACCCCAAATAGAGGCTAAAAAATAGAGGACGAAATTAACTAGATGTAATCAAAAGCCCTGTCCGCTGAGCGTAAGTTGCATGGGTCTCTTGTTGTTTCCTGAATGCAGCGTTGCTTTCTCACTTGTAAAACATATCCACAATCGGAACTGGCTACCGGTAAATCATGTACCGGTAGTAATGTCCCTGACACGTAACCACCCTTAGATGAAATAAAATAACATTTCATTGAAATCTGTCTAGTAGTTTTTGCAAATAACTTTCTGAAACCACGCTGTTGTTGTCGTTTTAACACTAACAGGTTACACCTCACAAACTTTTTATTCAGAAATACTTTCTGCTTTTCAGGTTTAGAAATTTCACCTTTTCATTTCTCCCCTGTAGTGTTTTTCACTTTTGTTGCAGAATGAGGTTAGCCTTCCTGGGTCTTCTTTTGGTATCCGCACTTTCCTTTCAGAAAGCCTCTGATGGTTATCTTCCTTCCTATGACTGTGACACTTTTCCCATGGATCCTTGAAAAGCATTCAGATGGGCATGATTCAAACTTTGTGAAAAGGGCATTTCAACCTAGAATAGTCACTTTTAAATTTTCGATCGCGACATTTCTATCCACAGAATTTGAGAAGTTTGTCAGTTAAAAAAACGTCTCTGTAACTCCACTCCAACTGCAAATGTAAAGCCATCCATTTTCGAAGGTGATATGACCAAAAGGGACCATGAAAATGGGGATGGGGGACCCTGGGGGGTTTAAAAATGGCACTGTGGTGCCCCCATTTAGGGCATGGCGCAGCGTCACTCCTCACTCAAAAAGGCCTAGCGCCAACATGTTGAACCACATCAATGTGTTTTGGCAACGACCCTGTTGGACCGGGCCTACAACAACGTGTACTGATGGAGTATGCTGTAACTGGACAGATCATGGCTGCTCCTTCTCCTAGGCCTAAGTGGACCATTGCGAAAACTCACTGTTGAATCAGCAACAAAATGATGTCCAATATATAAACAACTGCAAATACATGTATGCACAATGCACTGCAAAACGCTTTTGATGTGAACGCGCATTAATCTGTGCTGAACAGAAGGTAAGATTGCGCCCAGCAATGGCAGGGATGGACAACATTCGTCATAAATCAAAATTTTTCGTAAACTTTTCCACAAGTAGTCCAGCAGGTGTCATGTCCTAAAATATTCCTTTATTTTCTTTCCTTTCAGAAAACAAGGTTGGGGTTCTGGCCTAAACTCAAAAGCTTCCAGCTACTGTTTCTCGTCTGTGCTGTACCCCATTTCCGGTGGTATACTCAGGGCTGGATTTTAAAACTGAAAAAATTAAATCCATCTTCAAATTGAAGAATTTTATTTGTGCAGGGGTTCCTGCTTTGTTAGTTACAGATTTTTATGTTTGTTTTGTTGTTGTTGAGATATTTCAAGAAAAAATGTCAAGAGATGGCAAAAGGCTGTGAAAATTGTTATTTGATTATAAATCAGGTGAAATCCGTCCAAAAGAATGGCTGTGATTTATTTCCAAATATTTATTTTTTTTCGTGGGAAGGGAAATGACTATATTGTGGTCCCCACTGGTTCTCTCCCAATCAGGGACGGCTGGGGTGGTGGGAAGTCGTGACCCTCTCCAGCAGAAGTACCGGGTAGGCACTTGTCACAATAAAGGAAAGGATCAACGGCAGGGTTCTTCACTAGTGCAACAGAACGGGCGCGGCGCCCGTTCTAAAATGCAGGATCGATCTCAACGCCCGGTCTAAAAATCTGCCGCCCGGTCAAAAAAAATCGCTGCCTGGTCAAAATTATTCAGTTTAAATAACACTGAGGTTTTGCAAGCACCGACAGGAGCGAGATTTGTATTTTGAAATGCTGGGAAATCACATTTCAGGGCTTCTAGATGTCGAATTTTTCTGGGCGAGGATGTGCGTGCAGCAGTGGCTTCCGATATCAGTAACCGTGTGACGTTACCAGCACCCGGTCTGTTTCAAACCCTGTGGAGAACCATGGTCAACGGCTACACAACACATGGCGGAAATGTACATTTGTGCCGCCGTTTTACAATACTAGTAGTGGACAGCAACAATTGGATAAACGGATGAGCAATAACGATCACTTCCTTAAAGCCGCACACTATTCACCGCTACTCACTCTCCAGTTCGGCCGAAATAATAGTGCAACCTCATCTACAGGCGTGCGTAGTGTATAGAACCATAGAACCACATATTATAGCATTATCGTGCATCGAGGTTTTGGGAATCCCCTTGGGGAATCTCCAATGCTGTCTGTAGTCTTGCACAGCCAGCCACACAGTACTGCTACGGTTCCCCAGATTCGAAACAGCGGCTGGGTGACCGAGACTAGGCTCGTCGATTATAACCCATCTGTCTATAGTGTCTGGCTTCAAATCGCTTACTTTTGCCAGAGTGGGTCTATTAGTGATTTTAATAAATTTTTCAGCCCAAGACGTGAGATATCACGTGATACGGTCCCGTTTATCTGAAGGCTGCCTTTGTCCAATTTGAATCCTTATTTGATGAAGAATGATGAGTGCAGTTTGAGAGCCATCCGATGCTGCACAAACTAGAATTGCTCAGGATTTGGGCTGCCAAATTTCAATACTTCAGATGGCCATTTTGTTGCCGTAAACATGTCACATTTGTTAGTGTTATTGCCCCAGGATGTCTAACATAAATTGAGAAAATGAGTTGTTACAGGATATTGTAGCCGTACTTGACATGAGCTGCGCTTCCATTACAGCCTTTATATCCGGTCATAGTACTGGTGTCTATAAATAAGACCGGAAAATTTCATGGCTTGCACTTTTGCACTTCCACTACTGGATTTGAGGTTGGTAAGATAGGCTACAGATGGCAATACGTGGAGTGAACCACGTATTGTTCTGGTACTTTTGAGCATGCGCAATGTCGCAAGCGGTATTCAGCCACCTGCAGCTGAACATAATACCACAAATAGACTCAGACTTATTGCCATTCCACTAGAGAAAACACAGTTTGATTTGGAGTATTCTCGGCTATGCTATCCGAGCTTAATAGATTCGGACTTATTGTTATTGAGAACCGGACTTATTAAATATGGACATCTTGTAATGGAAGCAGAATAAGCCCAGACAAATACCAGCTTTTTCTGTAATGGAAGCGCAACTATGGTGTGAAATCCCAGACTGAAATATATGTGGTGGTCTAGGAAAAGATTTCACTTAGGGTTCTGCCAGAAATTGAAAGAATGGGGAATATTTGACCTTCTGTGTGTGACTTTTGACAAGTTTGACCTTCTTTGCATGACTTTTGACAAGTTTGACCTTCTGTGCGTGACTTTTGACATGTTTGACCTTCTGTGCGTGACTTCTGACAAGTTTGACCTTCTTTGTTTGCGTGACTTTTGACAAGTTTGACCTTCTGTGCGTGACTTTTGACAAGTTTGACCTTCTGTGCGTGACTTTTGACAAGTTTGACCTTCTGTGCGTGACTTCTGACAAGTTTGACCTTCTGTGCGTGACTCTTGACAATTTGACCTTATGTGCGTGACTCTTGACAATTTGACCTTCTGTGCGTGACATTTGACAAACTTGACCTAATCTGTGTGTGACTTCTACTGACTAGTTTGACTTTCTGTCGGTGACTTTTTGACAAGTTTTCCTGGACCACCACACACATGTTATAATCATGTTAAAATTCAAACAGGTTTTGTCTCATACTGTTGTATTTGTTTTTTGTAGAGTCTGCAAATCACCGTGGTACGTTCCAAAAACTGATTACGGACTGTAAGCGCAAGAAAAACTCCATTTAAAAACCAATGTAGAGAATACATTGTGTGTATCACATTCTAAAACTAAAAGCCAGTCCGTGAACAGTTGTTTTTTATCAATTATAGGGCATTATTTATTTAATAAGTTGGTTTACAGATTTTTTCCTCATTCCTCGTCAACAGAATAAAACGCATGTGAGGCAGTTAGGAAAACCCGTCGGATGTCACTGAATGATCAACCAGGGCTGTCACACTGCTACTGTTTACCTCCAAATTGGCTTACCTCTTTCAGTGCCCATAACGTATGTATACGTTATTGCACATGGTCATATATTGCCCATAACGTAAATATACGTCATCACAGTGTTTTCATCTAGCGATCTGTAGGTTAACCAGAGGACTGTTCAATATCACTGCCTGCTGATGGTAATATCAATCTCCTGCCAAAAGTATGATGTAGTTTTAATAGCTGTGAGGCAGTCTCGGAAAACCCGTCGGATGCCGCAGGGAGGAAAGTGTTAATGGCCTTGGTGAACCTGCCTGCACATCATTTCAATCAGTGAATCACTGAAATGTACTTTTCGTAACAGATAAACATTAGCAGATCAATCACAGGCAATCTGAGGGTCCTTGTTGATTCAGCGACACCTGACGGTTGTTCCTGGAACGCCTTAAAGTTGGTAACACTGGCTACACAAATGGGCGAAAAAAGTCAAAAAGTGGCGAATTTCGGGGTAAAAAATCAAAATAGTATGGGCAGTGAAGGAGTAAACACCATGTCTGAGGAAAAAAACAAAATTGACAAGTGCGAAACAAATCTTAACTTCATTTTCATTTTCGAAAATTATGAAATATTTGGTGTAAACCAACTTATCAAAAAGTAAGGCCTTATAGTCTTTTAGTGGCAATTTGTTTGTTTTCCCTGTCTGTTGGTTATGAATGCTGCAGGGCAGCTTTTGCTTGAGGTTTTGTTCCTATTTGAAGGTATCTTTACAAGAGTTAGGCTGTTTACGTGCACTATTTAGGGCCGAGATAGGTTCGATTTGCATGTGGCAAAGGCACTTGTTCTAGGAGGCACATTGTTGAGGTATGGACAGTTCAGTTACATGTTACGTAGTAGGGGTCGGTGTATAGAGTTTGACTCTTATATTAATCTGGTTCTTTCACCCCAAATCAGTTCAGTTTCACTCCAAACAGACTGAATGTATCCTTTCCAAAAAATGGAAAAAATGTCACATCACTTTTCTCCAATGTTTCCCTGGGGTCACTGTACATGTACATATTCATATATCTAAGAAGGATTGAAACTGGTTGTTATAAGCGCTTCCATGGAGATGTAAAAGCACTGGGGCAGTCAGTGCGGGTTCTTATAGTGCTTCTGCAATGACATGAATGATGCAAAAGCGCGTTTGGGGAGTAGAGGTGGATTCGTAAAAGTGCTTCCATGGTGATGCAAAAGTGCTTTGGGGCGATCAGTGTGGGTAATGTCTTATAAAATGCTTGTCCAGTGATGCAAACTAGCGCTTTCAAGAAGTGGATGTGGGTTCTTATAAAGTGATTCCATGTATGATGCAAACGTGCTTTAGGGCAATCAGGTCGGTTCTTATAAAGGGCTTCTGCAGTGATGAAAAGTGCTTTCTGGGAGTGGAGGTGGGTTCTTATAAAGTGATTCAAATTAAAGCACTTCGGGGCAATCAAAATGGGTTCTCATGAAGTTCTTCTGCAGTGATGCAAAAGCACTTTGGGGTAATTGATTAGGTTTCAATAAAGTGGTTATATGGTGATGCAAAAGTTTTTTTTGGGGGGGGGGGCTATTATCACCGCTATTATGACTTCAGGACCCATCGCAGCATCTGCACAAGTTGCATAGCAACAGGTGCCAGTTATTTAATTTTAGTTAATTTTTTGTGCACTTTAGTACCGGTAGGTATTTTTTCAGTTTTATATTGTTTATCTTATATATTCAAGAGCATTTATCGTATATTTTTTGCTGCCTTGTTTGTGGTGCGGACAATGGAGACAGTTTTGGTGCAAATCACTGATTCCAGCAATGACCTTGTCAGTGCTTGCATTGTGATCAGTCAAAATGATAAAAACATTTGTACATGTATATTGTCGTTCTGATGATTTATGTATCAAAATCATTGCTATTATCGACAATAACCTTGCAAGTTTTTGAACTGTGGCCAGCCAAATTGGTAAAAAAAGTTCTTTGCTATTGTTATTTTGATGGTTTCCTTATTAGACTGTTTTACAATAGGGGGAATTGCCTAGTTGGTGTTGGACTGTGACCAGCCATATCAATAGAATTGCAGTTTATTCATTATTACTTGTTCTTTGGGAAACAATAGTGGCATTGGTCCAGGGGGACCAAGTCAGCTGAGAGCCAGACCCATAAGCCTCTTGTTACTATAGATGCCATCAAACAGAAAAGTTGTTTAGCATTTGAAAAGCTTTGCTTCTTGTATGGTTCCTAAACCATTAACCCTTTCACTGCAATGGTACATCTGTTAAATTTGAAACTTACCTCCAAAAGAACAAAAAGTAAAGTATAATTCACCGTAAACTTCAACATGGGCAAAGTGCCAGACCTGTGCAATAGACACCGTACCAGTTGAGTGAGCAAACCTTGGATTTGCTTTTGGCTCATGGAAAAGTAAACCAAGTTACCCTAACGTAATAGGAGCTGTCAGCGAGTTGACCACTAGGTGTCACTAGGGCCCAATTCAATTCATCTAGTGGACCCAGTCATTATCGATCGAGCAGCGATCACAATAGATTTCCCGTACATTTGGTCCGCTAAGACTGTGCTGCCATCTGTTAGCAATATGCGCGGCTGACTGCTCCTATTAGGTAACTGTGACATGGATTATTTACCACTGACCTGTGCACATTTCTAAGCTTGGCACTTTGCCCATGTTGAAGTTGGGGTGAATCATACTTTACGAAGTGCACATTTCCAAGCTTGGCACTTTGCCCATATTGAAGTTAGGGTGAATCATACTTTACGAAGTGCACATTTCCAAGCTTGGCACTTTGCCCATGTTGAAGTCAGGGTGAATCATACTTTATGACCAGTTTTCTGGTTTTGGCAAAATTGCCATTGGCAGTGAAAGGGATAAGAAAGAAATTTGCTTGAAGAAGTCCTTGTAAAGTGGAGTGAGTATTTTTGTCACTCTCATGTCTTGCTTTTTAGCTCACCCGTGAGCTTTTGTCGTCAGTCAGCGTCCGTCGGCCGTCGTCCGTCGTCTGTCGTCCGTCGTCGTTGTCCGTTAGCAGGGCACGTTTCGTAACTGCTGGAGCTATTGATCTGAAACTTGGTACATATATACCCCTAGGTCAGATGACCTACGACACCAAGTTTCGGTCCGATTCGATTCTTGGCTTGGCCTCCAGGTGGCGTAAACCAAAAACACAAAAAGTGCAATAACTCCTTAACTAATGACTGGATCATCTCCAAATTTTTATCATAGGTGTATCTAATTAGGATACATAACATATATAACGGGTTTTTGATTTGACCTACTTTTCAAGGTCACGGAGGTCAAAGTTCGACAAAAGTAACGAACCTGCCACAGTTCTTAATTATTTCACCGAGAGTCTTCATATCTTGCATAAACGTGTATTAGAGGGGTACCTTCAAAAATACCGAGTTTCGGCCCGATCGGACATCCAATATGGCCGCCAGGTGGCGTAACCTGAAAATCATCCAAGTGCTAAAACTCAGGAACAGCTTGACCCATAGTGCTCAAACTTGATATTTACCTTCCTCTTGATGACCTTTACAAGCATGTCAAATTTCGGCCTGATTAAACTTCCAATATGGCCGCCAGGTGGCGTAACCCGAAAATCATCAAATGTGCTATAACTCGGGAACGACTTGACCCAGAGCGCTCAAATGTGCTATGTGGCTCCCTCTAGATGACCTTTATGTGCATGTGAAGTTTTGGCCCGATCGGACATCCAATATGGCCACCAGGTGGCGTAACCCCAAAATCATCGAAGTCCTGCAACTTGGGGATGACTTGACCCAGATTGCTCATAACTGACATGTACATGTACCTCTCTCTGTTATTACACTACGTACGGGTGAGCACATGGTCCATGGACCATTTCATTTTTAAGAAGTTTGAAACTTGTCACTACAGGGTGGTCCAAAAAAAGCGCAACATCCACCTTCTAAGTCTCCAACGGGGACCAGGTTTTACTAGAAAGTGACCAGGCCATTATGAGCCCAATAATCCCTATTACAGGGTATGGTATTTCAGTCAAAAATGGCCCATATGCCGCCTGACCACAAATGAAATAGGGTTACCACAGTATTTACCTAACAGGGCAATTGTCATTCATTGCATCATCCAAAATCGGCTTGGTAAAAGTTTGAAAAGGACACACGATCTCTTGGAAGGCCCAGGCCTATTTATGACTAATCCTACCGTGACCTATTACTAAGTTTGAAATGGACATCATACAACCTCGTCTCCAGACCAAAATTGGGCTCCCCATGTTGCGCTTTTTTTGGGCACCCTGTAGAGAACTCTAAGTTTGGGTTGGCTGCTTATCATCTGTGGGTCTGATCGATTTTCAATTTGGCCCTATCCCAATTTGCCTGTTTGCTTGGTGCCATTGCATTGTATCTTGTTAAAATGTGTATGTTTATCATCCAAGGGTAAAGATGTACCCAATTAGCCTCTTGCATTGCCAGTTCACTGTCCAGCTTCAGTAGCCTACTGTACTGTCTTCAAATGATCTCATTCGACATGAAAATTGAGAATGGTCGAATCCGGGGGCACGGACTGTCAGATTGGTGTAGTGGGAATATTTTGTGCCTGCCACTGTCATTCCGGGTTCATATCTTGCATAAAGCGGGGAGATATGCGATGGGCTCCCCATCGACATTGCTCTAGTGTTTAGATGAGGCACGGTGTGCAAGAAGGTTGGATATGTTTGTTATTAAAGTTTGCTAATGTTTATTTTGTCTGTTAATCCTCTGCCTTTTGAACTCTTTCAGCCCTTGGCCATGTACCGTATTTTAGCGACTATAGGGCGCACCTGACTATAAGGCGCACCCCCTAATTTCACCCCAAATCTTTGACGAAATCCATACATAAGACGCGCCACCCTATAAGACGCGGCCGTCAGGAACCAGCAATGCTTCAGTGCACACAATCATGTAAGCTTACATACATACAATCAGTTCATGATTCACTGCATTCGTCAACCAGCATGACTTGGCTTGCACATGTTGCAATGCATGCTTGAATGCTTGGGTTCGTCAGTGTCTTGACACTTCTGATCAAATTGTCGGACTCAAGCCGCAGATAAGGCGCAGCACATTATAAGGCACACCCCCAATTTTAGACACTTCTTCACGAAAAGATGCCACGCCTTATAGTCGCGAAAATACGGTATGCACGAGAAATCCCATGACATCATTGCAGTCATCATAGTCCCGGGTTTTCCCGTTGCCAGACTTGATTGCTCACAATGATTGTCTGCATGATTGGCACACATCGTTATTATTGTTGCGAACTAGAGTTTCTCTGAATTGTCAGTGACCAGATTTCATGGTCCCAAAGAGGCACATAATATGGCAATTCTAATGCTCTGAGCATGCAGCATTTTCATCTTGGTGTCAGGTCCTTCCATCGACGGTGGAATAATTGTGTATGAAAAATTGCCGGAGGCTGAAAGAGTTAAAATTAATCACGGAAGTTCTTGCGTTTTTCGTTGGTTCTGTAACCTACATACGTCCATCTGGGAAATGTCCTTTAAAAGAAAAATAACTCTTGTTCTCCTTTCATATAAGTAAGTCTTTGGGTGTCCAAATTCGGATGCTCCGCGCTTACATGTTCGGACTCAAGTCCAGATTTGGTAACGTTTCTTTTAAAGGGACTAGGAAAATTTTTTCAAACTTCGGTTATTACAAAATGCTAGTCTTTCATGATAAATTCCCACCGTCAATTCACTTTTTCAATTAAGTGTTAATTACTGGCACCTAAGACAAATCAGTTATCACCACACCATGGAGCATTCACCACGTCACTGGGAACCTAATCAACATAATAGAGTACAGGCTCGCTCCATACAATACCCCATACAGCGACAGGTTCCCAGTGACGTGGTGAATGCTCCATGGTGTGGTGATGACTGATTTGTCTGGGTGCCAGTAATTAACACTTAATTGAAAAAGTGAATTGACGGTGGGAATTTATCATGAAAGACTAGCATTTTGTAATAACCGAAGCTTGAAAAAATTTTCCTAGTCCCTTTAAAGGACATTTTTCCCGGACTGACATGTACCGTAGTGTGATTGATTGTTACCACCATACCCGGTAAGACTTCAAGTGGTATGCTAAGGCCCGTATTCTGAAAGCTCACTCACACTCACACTCATTGAGTATCACTTGACACTCAATGAGTGTCACTCAAGACTCAATGAATAAAAGATCTACCTCACACTTGAACCTTTCAGAGACCTCACTCGCACTCACCCAAGTCATTATTTTGGAGTGAATGTTGAGTGGGTGGTATACCTCCCTTAGCCTTCACTCAAGTAAATAAAAAACGTTAATTTAAAATGTTTATTTACCAAAATGGCGTATATGTGGCTCAATACGTTGGAAAATATTGAAAGATTGGAATAAAATGTTGGTCACTTGCGAAGAAAATATAATTTTGACTTTGACAAGTACACCGACATTGAGTTCCGGAGACGTTCCAGATTATTATTGAGGTCACACTCACACTCTCACTCAAACTTGAGACACGATGCCAGACTGGCATCGACTGCCACACTGAAGACCATATTACTCGAGAGGCACTTGACTTAGTGACAGTTGAGTGACATCTGTGAATCTAAAAATATGCGTCACTCATTAAGTGTGAGTGGTCCCTCAAATTATTGAGGTCACACTCACACTCGTACTTGAGTGTCCCTTGAACCACACTTGAGTGACATTCACTTGAGTATGAGTGGAGTGTGAGTGTGAGTGAGCTTTCAGAATACGGGCGTGAGAGACGAGAACTATGGTAGACCTGTGCTGTGTATAAAGGCTGTGTATAAAGTTCAGTATTGGAATAAAAACTTAAAAAACTCAATATCTTGTTCTTGGTTATTTTTAGGTGCATGGTGTTTTCAATTCAGAACAGGAACACTTCATAGATAAGAAATCATATGAGCAAGTGGTACGCAGAAATGGGTTTATCTTGGCATTTTATGGGTGTTCCTGGTTGATCAATATCAAGTCATAAATTTTTTTAAAAATTAACCCTTTCATTGACAATATCAATTTCATTAAAACTTACAAAAATCTGCCAAATCCTGAAATCATAAAGATTGAAACAGTCACATAGGTATTCAATGGAAAGTGCATACTCCACGACATCGTTGAATTTTTTTAGAATTGGATGAAATTTTAACACTGCCATCGACGCTAGATCGCCATCTTGAAAATCTTGACGTCATCGTCGGTGGCGCTGCCATCATTTTGGTCTTTCAAGTGACGCGAACTTCTTTTCCAAACTGTTGTTATTTGCAGAAAACAATATTTATCTTGTCGAAAATGAAACAGAATAACTTTATTTACTCTCCCAATGTTTGTATCGACTCTATACCTTTCTACACCTATCTACAACAGATCTATATTGTAAGCGTAGAAAATGACGTGATGGGTAACCGCTTTACAAACAGAAGAATTTCTACTGTTCGCTCCGCGCGCACACTACCGTATTTTCGCGACTATAAGGCGCGGCCTTTTTCGTGAAAAAGGGTCTAAAATGGCGGGTGCGCCTTATAGTTAGGTGCGCCTTATCTGTGGCTTGGGTCCGACAATTTCGTCAGAAGTGTCAAGACGCTGATAAAACCAAGCATTCAAGCAGCATGCATGCATGTGTGGTGCAAGCCAAGTCATGCTCATGAGATTAAGGGTGAAATTAGGGGGCGCGCCTTATATAGTCAGGTGCGCCCTATAGTCGCGAAAATACGGTACTTTTCAAGATGGAAACCTAGCATCGACAATAGTGGTGATATCCCGAGATATCGCCACCTAGCGTCAAGTTTGTGGAATTTGGAAAGTGCTCATGCAGAGCATTCCAATAAAAATACCTATGCAGTTTGTTTCGGGGACCTTTCAGGTTTTTGACAAAATTGGTGTTGGCAGTGAAAGGATTTTGTAATATTCTTGAGAAAATTGCATTTTTTTCATGATGACATGAGTGCTATATGAAAAATAAACTTCCTTCTCAGAAAAATAAGGATTTATCCCATATAGATTTATGAAATGTTCCTGGTTTATAATCTGACGCATCATATTCAGGATTAGATCTTTGGAATTCTCTCACACGCGGTTGTCGAAACTAAAAAAAAAAGTTTTTTAGGTCAGGCCACAAAATTTGTTTGCATTGAAGTCTCCATAGCGCTAAAATTCACATGGATGAATACCAATATTTAATGCTTTCAAATAGAGAAAAAAATCCCTCCCTTTATGTTGTGACAGGAAGGTTTTAGAGGGTATTGTATTTTGTGTGACCTTTGACCTCTATTATCCTGATGAACAATTGGCTGGCTGTCTCTATTCATATGGTTCAAAATAGATTGACCAATCAGGCGAGACGTTCTTTTCCACATAGGGGATTTAGGAAAAAGGAAGTTTCCAATGGCTACAGAGATTAAAATTTGGTTGACCTTTGCACTTTGAACCCTGAACTCTATGAATTTGCATAAAATATGCAGATTTTCTCACTCCCAGTCCGTGTCAGCCTAAGATGAATGGGAATCTAATCTGTGTACTTTGTTATGCATTCTATATCAAATATATACACGATAACTTACTGTTGTTACATTTCAGCTTAGGTTAACTCGAGGCTTCTGGATAAGATATTAGCAAAATAGCCGGTGTTTACCCCCTATCAACATGACAGAAATCCCCCCTCTCTGAGTTTGAACGTCCTGGACTTATAAATTCATTCTTTTGATTGATGTATTCTTGCCTCTGGGTTCTTTGTGCTTTGTGCTCTGCATAGAAAGTAAGATATCCAACATAGAGGACAAAAAACGACACACAAAATGATAGTACATGTAAATGTAAAGAAGTCGTCTCAGAATTTCGCAAATTTTCAACCCCAACCAGGGTCTTCCTCAGTGACGGATCCAGGATTTCGGGAAAGAGGGGGCGCACTGTGCTAGAAACATTGAAATCTGCAGTGGATTTCAATGATTTGCTCCAAATTTCAGAATTTCACGGTCGATTTTACAGATTTGTGGGCCAAAAGGGGGGCGTGCGGCGGGTGCGCNGGTGCAGTCACAACATCGTTCCCTCCCACTCATGAGGTCGCGGGTTCGATCCTTGGCATCCATCGCTTGTGATAAAAAATGATGATTTCTCCACGAGTTAGGTTTTCTGATGCTCTCTTGTGCAGACTGCAACTAAATAAATGAGTTTGTTTCAGGTTCAACAAAGGTTTCTGAGTATGTTGAAAATTCCAAGTGAGTAAATGGCTCTAGTTTGCCACCCTTGAAGAGAGATACTGAAATATGGGCCTGTGTCCAAATTTCTTTAGACATCATTTCATTTCACCTCTGAACACTGTCTCCCTAATTACCGTGGAACCTCTCTATTACACCACTCCGACTGACAAATGCTGTCCTAAGAAAGAAATTATCAATTTTGGACTGAACTTCGGTGTCCTTAAAAAAAAGAGGTGTCCTCCTGGCAGAGGTGTCCACTAAGAGAGGTTCCACTGTACTTTCATCCCCTTAGACTGTCCAGTTGTACATTGCAATTTACGGTACCATAATCGCATGTTGTAAATTTTATTTCCTGACTCTGCATAATTAGAGCTAAAATTACTATTTTTCTTGCTTCTTTTGCAGATTCTATCTTATTTTATTCAAGAAATTAACATTTTTCTAGTTTTTCAGTTTCCTGTTTATTCAGTCACAACCTTCACTGATTTCTTTTGCTGCTTGTCTTTGTTTTTCTTCGGCAAAACATTTTGCACTCTTACTTGAGGGGTGAATGTAAGCTATAGCAGCACATGTCACCACCTTCGTTGTTTATACAGCCAATTTTGTGGCGGTCGCCGGTTTACAGCAGACATCACCACTCGGTGGTCTCGTGTGCTGCTGATGACCACGCATCACCATAACTGGGCACTACGAGCAATTTTCGTGGTGAGAAATCAAACCGGTCTGATTTTCGGCAACTCGTGGTCACCACAGAATTTCCATGAGTGGTCGTTGCTTGCCACAGCACACTTGGCTATTTTCGTGGCGAGCACAAAAATTGCCTGTAAGAGCAACGAAAGTGGTGACGTTTTAACGTCACCATGTGTGTTGCAGGCTTTCAGCAAGGTTCATTGGCACACGGATCCGATCCGTTTCCAGTCCGTTTGCCCCTAGTTCTCCGGATACGACAACGCTGAAGTCCATTTGATAGATTTTTTACGGACATGAACCGGACCAATTCCGTGTGCCAATGAACCTTGCTTTAGTCTACTTTGTCCCACGTTTCTAACTGGATAGGTAGGTGGAGAAATGCTTGTTTCTTGTACACCGGTCTTTCCTCAAGCTTGCTGGGTAAATTACTGCAAGCCACAAGCCCGGTTTTTTGCCCGTTTCACTTGTCACGGTCCTCGGCCTTTGTACAAACGTGACATCCGACAGGTTTTCCTCGACTGCCTCACATTGGCTTTGCATGATAGACCTCAGGTCATGAGTTGACTGATTCAGTACGTTTCACTAGGCCTGCAGAAAGTGGCGGTGATCGTTCAACTGAAATGGGATCTTTGTGTCTCGTGGCGTGATGTCTCGTGGCGCATGATGATGTCTAGGAAACAAGTAGAAATGTAGGCCTTAGTTTATCTCATTGAGCATGAGACATCCAGTCATGGTTGATAACAGAAAGTTAAATACATGCCATTAATGTCACTTGGTAGGCCTAATTCTCAACCAAGTATGTTTACAGTTGTTATGTCGTTGGGAATTCCCTCAATCTTTGGGACAGTGCGCACACCAGGCAGTCGCCATTGTTAGAGAAGGAAGATTTGCCAACTAAAGTCCCAACAACAAATAGGCCCGGTATATAGGAAGAATTCCCCTTTTGTCAGTTTCAAAAATAGAACCCATAGACCAGCATAGGATTATTGATGTGGTTTAAAGACTTTGTAGATTAAGAATTGGTAGACAGGATTACTGTGTGAACTTCCTGGTTCATGACTGTCTTTCATTTCCCTTCAACTTCATTCCTTCCTTCTGCTCTGTTTGCTGGTGCTGCCACCTTTGGTCTAGATCTTGAAGACTGACAAATAGATGTAGACTTGTCTTTAATACCCCCATCACACTGAGCTAGTTCTCAGTACGTTCTTGAAAATTTTGCCGAACGGGCTCAAACTGTGCGCGAACAGAGTGGACGTAGTGGCAACTTTTTACAGTCTTTTTACGAACTTCATGGACGGGAAGGGTGCTCCAGAACACCGAGGCATTATTTGGCCAAGGGTTACACGTTCTAGCCCGTTTTACGATTTTTTGGGACGGGGCAGGACGTTTTGAGAACTACTTCAGTGTGACAGGCCCTTTAAGTTAGGAATCCACCATTGATTTTGCGTTGCGACTAACATCTCAACTGGGTTGCGTTGCAATTGGGCACTCGATCGCCGTAGTGGACTCGCTGGATGTGA
The DNA here is from genome assembly GCA_002633025.1 of Notospermus geniculatus. Classification (NCBI taxonomy): domain Eukaryota; kingdom Metazoa; phylum Nemertea; class Pilidiophora; order Heteronemertea; family Lineidae; genus Notospermus; species Notospermus geniculatus. Next base: position 57,859 of record NMRB01001686.1, on the reverse strand, counting down.
AGATGTGGTCAATTTCAGTCGGCAATCGGTCGGCGACCGGTATCAGTCCCTTGCGATCGTATTCAATCGCAGGTAGCAGGTTGCAAAGCAAGTTGCAACGCAGAAAATCAGCAGTGGATTCCTAGCTTAAGACTGACAAGTAGATGTATATGGACTCAAAAAGCAAATTTAGACCCATCGGACTTCAAATATGGCCGACAGGCAACCATTTTGAAAAATGGATGAGATATGGAATTCAGCCAGCCCATATTTCATAAATAGGAGTACCAGTAGCTAGGATGTTTTGGCCTTGTCTTTAGAATGTGTGTAGGTCATGTAGCCTCTAAACGTAAGGCAAAAATCTCGGTTTGATCATTGACTTCAAATGTGGCCTAAAGACCTGTCCACTATCAAACGGTTTGCCCTTCATATGACCAATGTAGGACTACTGAGGTCTCCTCAATAGAGGCGTCCACCGTGGATAGTACCACTCAATTTGCATCATTTACAGCATCTAGTACATTTACAGATCCCACAGAGAATTTGGAACATCCCGTACAGCTTAATAGGTAAATTTTGTACAAATTTATTTCCAGCCATCCTATCAGTTGTTGCCATCAAAAGCATGCGGTAGCTCTGATGCCGTTCGGCCCATTACGCTTGTTGTCATGGCAGTACGCTTTTTTCCGCACCATCAAGGTGTACCGGTATCCCCAGTCTATCATATCCAGTTTGATGTGCCTGGGGCATCGTTCACCCTGAAGTTGGCTTGGTGTTGCATATGGGCTCCCAGAAGCATGGCTTTCCTTTTACTCCCTGACCTGAGATGATTGTGAAGCCCTTTTACTCAATAGGAGCAGTCAGCCGCGCATATTGCCAACAGATGGCAGCAAAGTCTTAGCGGAGCAATGTACAGGAAAATCTACGTGATTGCTGCTCGATCGATAATGACTGGGTCCGCTAGAGGCATTGAATTGGGCCATAGTGATGACACCTAGTGGTCAACTCGCTGACAGCTCCTATTGGGCAAGTCCACGATCAAATTCTTGATATTTTTTTACTTGTTCAGTCCGGTCTCTGCAACTCATGGTACCAAAGGATAAGTACCCTGCGTCGTCATGTCAGGCTTGTGTCCTTCTATGCCCCTGGTATGAATTAAATTCATTGTGATTCATAATTAGTGCACTGTTTGCTAATTAGTTGCGTCACGGACGTGACATCGCACATGTCACATCCGTGATGCAACTAATTAGCAAACAGTGCATTAATCATGAATCACAACGAACTTAATTCATGCCATGGGCATACATGTAGAAGGACAGGGATTTAGTTAACATTTTTGGATAGGAATTCATGACTTCCGTAACCCCAAAATCAGGAAGTATTGGGGCTTTTCTTGGAAGTCTAAATGTACTTCATAAGCTTAAAAATACATTAGAAGTTTAAAATTCTTTGGAAGTACTTGACTTCCTGGAGCCTAAAATTGCAAAGTATTTTGACTTCCGTGACTTTCAAACTCCCTCTAACTAAACCCCTGCAAGAGGCTGACATGATGCAGGGTATTACATCTTTCTGTGGTTCCAAAATTTCCAGAAACAGCACTGAATAAGTGAATGAATGTCACAGCCGAGAACGTGGACTTGCCCAAATTACCTCTGGTATCCCAGGTCTCAATCCTTCGAGATTGGTAACCGAATGGTTATCACGTCCACTAAGCAAGCGGCAGGTCCCAGGTTTGTACATGTATCCAGCCCAGGCCATACGGAATATCATCCCTGGCCAGTGTTTCTACCAGAGGGGGTATGGGGGAGGGGTATTTCCCCTCGTTAAAAAGTCAAAATTTGTGTTTTTGACCAAGAATTCGATCAAATTTTCTCTTCCTCGCCCCTTAAAAATTCCTAGGAGAAACACTGGCTCTTCACATCTGTTGTATGCAAGCGGTGCTGCCTTCTTCCTTGTACCGGTACCTTTGCAAGGTCAAGTAAAAGACCCCATCCAAGTGGGGAGCATGAGTAGCTTGAGATGGCCTCTTCCTTAGTTACCAGGGCCAATAATGCTATGGCTTCGGCCCTAATGGAAACATGTAAATACTGAATGGGGTTCTGAAAAAACTTGGTTTCTTTTCAAGTGTAAAGTACAGCCATTTTACCAAAATTTGATTCTGACACTAGAGGGTTAAAACAAAAGTCTGCAGGGGACAATAGGTCAGTTGGAACAAGTTTACCCATCATTGTTGAGTTTTCAAAGCGAATTCTGAACATTATTTGTCTTCCGTTTCAAGGATAAAGAGATACGTTGCCCACGGCATGAGATCTTTGGCGAGGTTCCAACATGCGATTTTCCCGGTAGTATTTACGAACTGTAGGCGCTGTGCATGCTGAGATAATCGTTTGGCATGATATATTAATGTTAACGCATTAGGTCTTGCTGCTGCCTGGCAAAGCCGACAGTTTTTGTTGAGCTTAGAATATTCACAGACCATCTGCTTCCCTCAGATACACCGACTATCTGCTTCCCTCAGATACACCGACTATCTGCTTCCCTCAGATACACAGACTATCTGCTTCCATCAGATTCACAGACTATCTGCGTCCCTCAGATACACAGACTATCTGCTTCCAGCAGATACACAGACTATCTGCTTCCATCAGATTCACAGACTATCTGC
>NMRB01001686.1:33228-53867 GCA_002633025.1 Notospermus geniculatus | reverse complement strand
GAGGAAGACAATGATCAGATACTTCCAAATATTATGCTCCAATTGTGCTGCTGGCTGTATGCTCCAGTTGTGCTGTCAATATGCTCAAAGTGTGCTCTCCATTGTGTGCTGCAACTGTGCTGCCAATATGCTCCAGTTGTGCCGCAATTGTGCTCCAACTGTGCTGTTAGTAATACCATATATGGAAATCCAGATGTGCTCCAGTTGTGCTACTTTTCAGCACAATCACAGCATAATTATCATTTTTGGAAAGGTGCTACATTTGTGCTCCCATGTACATCTGAGTATTGCATTTGTCATTGGAATGTGCTGAATGTGTGCTGCTTCAAAAATGCGGCACAAACAGAGCATATGCTGAATGTGTGCTGGAGTTATGCTCCATGCTATGTGCTATAGATATGCTCAAGGTGTGCTGAATATATGCTATTTTTCGGTAGGGGTGATTTTCGGAAATACGCATCAGGCAGGCATTTTGGGGACCTTCACGATGCTATGAGACCTCGACCAGCATTCTCCCAACACTTTGAAAATCCAGTAAAATTCAATACTGTGGGGCTTTAAACTCCGACAAAGAGATAACGCACGCATCGTGTAATCTATCCCATTAGTAGGCCTACTTATAAAAATAATGATTTTTGCCTGCATTATTTATGTGACATGGCCTAATTTTAATCTCACGAAGTCCATCCGTGTTCTACTGACAAGATATGTTTGGGTAAACAAGGTCTCGTTGCCAAGGTAATGCACTGCCCCCTGGTTTTATGTTTTCAGACTATCAAATCAGACCAGGAAGTTGGGTGATGTTTATCTTTATTGTTTGGATAAGGATATAATAATAGTAATGCCATACATAGTGCACAGCACTCGAATCGATATATTTTTTTGCAATTCGTGAATTCTAAATCTCTCGGGCATCTCAAATATGCCAATGGGCGTCTGAGGCAGTTTTCAATGGCTAGATTTTCCAGCTGACTTGTATCGTTTAAAATGAGCTTGACTGTACATGTACATGCGGCAAGTGGTCGCCATTTGCATTCTTTGTCCTTTGAAGTACTGTGTACATTTCTAACATGGCAACTGAATTTGAACAAATACATAGACATCCACTAAGGCAACCAGGAAGAATTATCAGTACCATATGTTATAGCCTTGTTTACACTACATAAATGTCTGGGCTCAGCACGGGCTTTTTGCTTTTACACCTATGAATCGCCGTGTCTAAATAAAGCCCAGGCTTTTAAAACCCATACCGATACATGCCGCATACATGCTCAAGAAGCCCGGGCTTATTTCAGACCCGGGCTTCGAAAAGTCCGGGCTTTTTCAGACAGGTGTAACAAAGGCTTACTGTATGTGGCGGTCTAGGAAAACACAGTGGATGTCGCATTTGAGGAAAGTGTTAATGACCTCGCTGAACCCGCAAATTTCAATAGCTGAAATGTACTACGTAACAGGTAAACAGTAGTAGATCAATGCACAGGCAATCTGACAGCCCTTGTTGGTCATGCAGTGACATCCGACGGGTTTTCCTTGACCGCCACACATATAGTAGTGAAGTGGACAACATGATGATAATAAAGGAAACGTCGTCATTGTCAATAGATGGCAGCAGTGCACAAGCAAAAATCTTATCGTGTAGGGTGTGTACACTAGGTCATTATAATAAATGGCATGAAACACCTGCCATGGTGTTGTAACCCACCTGGTTCATTAGCACGCACGCCACCCTGAGTTCAAGTGACATAAGGGCAAGCAAAAAAAATCTTCGTGCCAATTTTCAGCTGAGCGCCATGAAATTTTTTTGGCAACAAAGTGTTGTTTTGTCAGGACTGGCCAGAAATTCTACGTCAGAACCCTTAGGTTTTAAAATTTTCTCATGGAGAACCCCCAGCCCCCCTTTCAGCGTGGCCTCACCAATTTCATACTCCCCTGTAAAAAATCCTCCGTTCACCCCTCTGTAATTATGTAATGTACAGTGTAATGGTATGTATATTTTGCAATTTATAGACCTTTCCAACTACGGCAGTCTAACATTTCTCATCATATGATGTCAACCTCAGTGCCATTCAATGGCTGCTGGCATGTTAACCCTTTTGTTACCTGGGACGCGGTCACCGGGTCATCCAAACCCCCACGAAATTTCCGTGGGACCCGGTGACCGGGTCCTGTATAATGGAAGGTTCAAGTTAGAACAGATTTTTGTTAAAGCAGTTTAGGGATAAAACAGTTTTGAAAATATGTGACCTGGCACGACAAAATGAGTCGGCAGAAGACCGAACATGTCCAAGGGGACACCAACGGTTTGTTGATTTCAGGATTGTCTGCCCATTGTGAAATTTGACTTTATCGATTTCTGTAATTGTTGTCTGGTGTCATCTTCGGTCTTCTTCTGTGCGACTTCCGACTCATTTTGTTCTGCCAGGTCACATATGGGCCTCCGTAAGCTGGTGACCATACATGCCAGTAATGAAAGGGTTAAGAGTGGGCCATGGGCACAAAAGTTCAGGTAAAATAATAGAGGAAGTGTTTGGTAGTATTATATCATGCTTGGACAATGAACAGCCACGATGTCATGTGAGAGAACGAGTAGGCCGCTATCTTTGTTGGTAAGATCTAGGCCTATATGTATGTCGGGCCTTTTCAGAGGAGTGTCCCTCAAAGTGCTTCAACAGCTGAATCCTTTGAAGGTTTCAAATTCGCCTTTTCACAGCATATCACTTACCACTCACCATCTATCATCACTGCTTTTGCTTTAACCCCTTAACTGTGTAATTTTTTTACTTAGGATAAAATTTTTCTTAACACCTTGTATGCCAACGTCATTTTTTGGGTTTTCCCCCAGCGTGCCAACGATTTCAGCGAATTTCACCATCCTTCACCATGCTGCATTACATGTACATGTACACGGATCACCTTTTGCTATGTACCAAATGAAAGAAGAGAAGACAAGCTTTCCATTGACACCACTTATTTTATGTTCAGTAAAAGGTAGGGAAGTGAAAACAAATCGAGAAGTACATGAATTTTACTGTTTTTTGCGGAAACTCCGCAAAAAGTGGAGAAAAACGCATCTTCCTGCGCACCATAACAGTAACATACCTAGCTACCACGTGCACTCGCTGATCTGTAGCACGCCAACCTGTGGTGACTCAAATGAACTACTAGGTACCCGGAAGCACAATGACGCCACCTATCGTCTGGTGAAAGAAACTAGGTTTGACGAAAATTCTCGTCTTCGGCATACACCGGTTGGCAGTGTTTGACGAAAATTCTCGTCTTCGGCATACAACGTGTTAAAAATTGCCCCCAAAAAGGTATTTGAAGGTTCCGTACGTGATATAACGTCCTACGCACTGTGAAGCCCCATTTCCTTGCAGGGCATACTATAACACCTTACACAAGCTGAGATCCTCAGGTCTTTCCAGGGTTCCCCGGATTTTGTAATGACGTAAGAGTACACCGTACCCAGTTCAGGGGTTAACAGAGCTTTTGCATGGGATTGAGAGTTTCAGCATTTGTCTTGAGTTTGTACATCTCGCCTGGTCAATGACTACAACCACTAGACTTCAGGGTGATCTGACATCAATTTGACTTATCACCTTATAGTTTATGTTATCTAACAGTATTTCATCTAATTTTGTAAACTATTTTACCCACGTAAAAATCCTTGGTTCTCTCTGCTGTTTTCTAATTTCATCCCCTGTTGTCTTCTTGCAGTAACCAAAGTCGGCCCACAGACGACGTCACAACAGAATCAGACAAATTATCCGAAGACAATGTAAGTATTCTGTAAAAACACCTAACACCCTCGTTCAAGATGGCTGCTGTGGCAGCCATGTTGATTTTGGTTTCTGTCTATTTACATATGCTGTAAGTGATTGGTTTGTTTTTACCTCACCCGTGGTGAGCTCTTACAATGGTGCAGCGTCCGTCGTCGTTGTCCATGGCAGGGCACGTTTTGTAACCGCTAGAGCTATTGATCTGAAACTTAGAAAACCAAAAACACAAAAAGTGCAATAACTCCGGAACTAATGACTGGATCATCTCCAAATTTTTGTCATGGGTGTATCTAATGAGGAGGATACATAACATATATGACGAGTTTTGATTCGACCTACTTTTCAAGGCCACAGAGGGTAAAGTTCAAAATTTTTCATTTGGTGGCACTTTTCATGGCTATTTGACCTCATCTCTTCTGACTTGGTGTGATCAGGTGTCTGGGTACCCTAGCTGTTTACTTGGAACTCAAGGCTTGCCTGGGAACATTTCGATTTAACATTTGTCATTTGTTCTCCTGGTACATTCACACAGGTGAGCACATGGTCCATGGACCATTTCATTTTTGTGGCTGGGACTTTGGAAATGTAAGTCTTTATTAGGGCTGGTCCTTAATATAGGGTTCCAATCAATTATTTTCAGATTACAAAAGCAAGCCAACCCGCAACCGAACCAGGCAAATTACCCGGAGAAAATGTAAGTAGTCTGTAAAAGCACCCTGCGTGACCGTCCTGATATTATCGGGGTTGTTATTGTCCATGGACCATTTCATTTTTGTGGCTGGGACTTTGGAAATGTTACTCTTTATTAGGGCTGGTCCTTAATTAGGGTTCCAATCAATTATTTTCAGATTACAAAAGCAAGCCAACCCGCAACTGAACCAGGCAAATTACCCGGAGAAAATGTAAGTAGTCTGTAAAAGCACCCTGCGTGACCGTCCTGATATCATCGGGGTTGGTATCGCTCGCTTCCTCAGGCCTTGCCGTTTGACGGGTGCGATTTTGCATGCACCTCGCAAACAATAGAAATTCTATTGTTTGTGAGGTGCATGCAAAATCGCGCCCGTCAAACGGCAAGGCCTGCTTCCTTCATCGCTGGAGACAGGTGACGAAGGGAGCGAGCGCTAAGAACTTGGATGTTCTCAGGATGTGTCTGACAGACATCTGCAGAAATGTCGACCCAAATTTTTTCTACGCAAATCTTTCGAGTATTTAGTCAGAATACTTGATACTGAGAGAAGTCAACAGACCCTAATTGAAGAAGCCCATTGTGGCCTTGCCAGGACTTTGATAAATAGTCCCAAAATCTTTCATGCAAGCAGGAAGGACTTGGTGACGGCTGAATTCCTTCAAGTATCTATTGTCGTCCCTCATTCAAGATGGCTGCAATGGCAGCCATATTGATCCTCATTCAAGATTATTATTATTATTATTATTATTATTATTACAACATTTATATAGCGCTTTATGTAAAAGAACTTCAAAGCGCTTTACAAGTACGATAGACTAAAACAGTAAATAAAATATTAGACGAAGAGAATGAATATGATACAAACTGTAAAGGAATGAGAAATAGTAGAATTTAAAAGATGAAAATAAAACATTTAAGAAATTGATGTTAAAAACAGTCGATATTGTCTGTGATTTAAGTTCTTAGTAATAAATTTTAAAAAGGTGAGTTTTTAACAGCTGTTTAAAGTGTTGTGTTTCTGAGACACTTTTGAGTTCATCCGGTACTTTATTCCAGAGTTTAGGCCCTGCCACCGAGAAACTAGACGAGCCAATCACCCTGCGCGTACGCACCTCCCGGCATAATCTTTTTTCACTGGATCGGAGAGCCCGCACTGGAGTATACACCTCAATGCAGCCTGCCAGGTACTGTGGAGTATTCCCTGAGAGACACTTATGCATCATGAGAATAATCTTATACTCCAGGCGTGCTTTCAGGGGGAGCCAGTGGAGGTCACGCAGCACAGGGGTGATGTGGTCTCGTCCAGCCGCCCGAGTGACAAGGCGCGCTGCTGAGTTTTGCACAACCTGCAATCTCTTCATGTTTGCCTCAGTGGTGTTGTACAATAAACCATTACAATAATCTAGTCGGGAAAGCACCAGAGTTCTGACCGCACTAATGGTTGCTGACTGGTTGATTAGGTGCCTGATCTTACTGAGACGATACAGGTGGAAATTAGCTGAACGGCATATATTGTTGACATGTTTGGTCATTGTCATGTCCTGATCAAATGTCACACCGAGAAATTTTATGGAATCACCAAATTTCATTTCAGAACCACAAATATTGAGTGTCAAATATGGCAGCCATATTTATTTTGGTTTCTGTCTATTTACATATGCTGTAAGTGATTGGTGTTGTTTTTTTGTGGACTTATAATAATAATAATAATAATAAAAAGGCATTTATATAGCACAGCTAATAAGTATATCGCTGCGCTTCACAATAGCGAAAACAATATGTAAAACGAGGCAATAAAACATGGTGCAAAAGAGGAAATTATGCAGAATGAGGAACCCGCCCTGCGGTTTATCCCGACAGGTCGGCGCTGCGAGCGATTGTACCGAAACGACGTCATTGACGTTGTTTTAGGTGTTGACGTTGCGTCATGAAAAAATTTCCTGTACATTTTTCGACAGGAAAAATGAGACAAATGACGTTGTCCTTATCGCTATCGGATCTCTTAATTTTAAGAAAAAAAGGAATGAGTTTAAAAGAAAATTTCATCTGCTACACAATGATGTAAGTTTTACTGCCATGCGACCAACACAAACGGTTTATTTTCACGCCAGAAATAAATGGAAATAACGTTAGAAAAAAGAGATTTCGGGAAAAGTAACTCTTTATTTCAGTTGTTTCTCAATCATGTTCTACAAAATCAATTATTTTCAGACCACAGAAGCAAGTCAACCTGAACCTGAATCCCACACAGGTGACACACACTTCTGAAGAAGAGATCAACTCTTCCCGCAAGAAGCACAACGTCCTGAAAGAACGCGGGGTGAAGAAGGATGACGCAGGCCGATCAGGTGACGACCAAGGTTCTACAATTCCAAATGGATTCCCTGTACCAGTGTCTGGAAGTACGGCTGGACAACTCAGCGAAATGACACCAGAAAAACATCCGCCGCCAAAGCTTGACCCAATTATTACAGTGCCGGAAGGCGGCGAGGCTCTTACGGATGAAAATACGGATACGCCGCGGAAACGTAAGAAGAAAAGACGGAAGAAGCACCGCAACAAAGTCTCGCCTGAAGGTGGTGCAGATCCTGATGCCGGGGACAGTTTGGCACCCGATCCTCGGTCACAGGAAAGTATGGGAGGGGATGACGCAGATGTGGATTCATACACCACATTTCAAACCCCCCCTCTAGTGGTGGAGCGGAATGAGGTGTTTGTACCTGTGAAGGATCTTGATTATGCGAATCATAACGAGACAAGTGACGTGTAACCTCCGGTGTGTATCTGTAAAAGGGCTTCGTGGAGAGACTTTTATTAACCCTTTCACTGCCAAGACCAAATTTGTTTGAAAATGGAAAAGGGAAAAAGAACCTGGAGGGCAAGTGAAACCCTCATAGAGAGGTCTGAGGTATTCATTGGAAAGCTCTCAGTGAGTACTTTCCAATGAATACCTATGTGACAGGGTTTCTGTAAGATTTCAGGTTTTGATCAGATTATAATTATAATGAATTTGCTACTGGCTGTGAAAGGGTTAAATGGCTCTAAAAATTCAAAGGGCAGCTTTATATTTGACACTATTATTTGTTTAAATAACTCTCTACCATCTTGTACTGTAAAGCAGGAAAATTTCGTGTGCAGGAAATTTTCGCGAGAGTGTGTGAGTCACGAAAATTTCCTGTCGCAAATATCAGTAAACGCAAGTGATAAATACGGTCCGTGAAAAAAAACTGAAAAAAATGGCAGAGACTCGCGAAAATATCCTGCCGCGAATATGTCTATAATTCTTGATTGGCGAAAATTTTCAGGCACAAAATTATCTTGCTTTACAGTAGTATGCATACCACCGTGACTTGCCGCATACCAGGAATTGCCAAGTCCAAGAAGCACAACTGATGATTCCGTCCATAGTTAGTTTTGACTAGCATATAAATCAAAAAGTATTTCATCACAAAAGTGAGCCGTTTTGAACAAAGAACTCGGCTAATATCAAATGAACAGTGAAACGTTCCAGGGTCCACTGATGAGGGTGCAGCTGCATGTCCTTGGCATGGCTTGGACAATTCCTCCAGGACATGCCCCAGACGATTCCCCAGGCTCGTCCATATTGTATACCAGTCATGTCCGTATTGTATACCTAGACTTGTCCATATTGTATACCTAGAGGCTGTGATATTCTTCTTCAGAGATATTTTTGTAATATTCACTTGAGAGTGATATCTGATGGGCCAGAAGAAAAGAATAAAGGTGACTAAAGAGTCACCCTTTGCCAAAAGTTTCTTCGGGTTTTTAAATGGGTTTCAACTTCCTCTCATAATGCAGGCACACTTGGGATGAGATTTGTCCTTAACCCCTTAACTGGGTACAGCGTAGGCCTACCGGTACTATTACGTCCGGGGAACCCCCCGAAAACACCCAAGGATCGCAGCTTGTGTAAGGCGTATTAGTACCGGTACACCTTGCAAGGAAATGGCGCGTTACCGTGCATAGGACGTTATATCACGTCCGGTACCTTATGTGTCAAATACTTTTCTTGGCAATTTTTTTTTAACAAATTTGAAATAAAAAAATGACATAGTTAAGGGGTTAATTGAGGGTTATTATGGTTACTGCGTTTTAATTGAGTGTTCTTATTACAGAGTTTTAATTAAGGGGTGTTCTGGTTACAGAGTTTTAATTGAGTGTTCTGGTTACAACAGAATTCAGATTGAATAGGAATTTTAAATTCTGTACTCGACCTTGGTGTAACTCATTGAAAAGCTGACCTGGCAAAACAAGGTGTCTGCAAAGGGGAGTACCCACTGTAAGATACAGAAAACTTTGTTGTTTTAATTAGTCAAATAAGTACATGTTTTGCAATCAAGAGGATTATTGGTTACATCTACTGATAATGCCAGCTTCATATGTTGTCAATAATTTTATACATTTTGAACAGCAATCAGAAATAAGCCTATTCAAGTTTTATGCCTTGTGTTTTGTATGTGTTCGCTTATTTGCCCAGTTATGTTTTATTGGTAATCAAAAAGCTTGTAAAGCTAGGCCTACCTCTTGATAATTATCCCTCTTGTGGCACATGTACGTTTTATAAAGTGTTAGGCCTATACCTTGTAATCAAGACTACCCAAGACTTTGTCAATTATACTTAGATTTTTGCCATAGGCTATTTTATTTATCCCATTTATTTGCAGGTTGACTGATCAATTTAATCAGTATAATTTCATGTGTACTGCAGGCGCGGATCCAGAGGGGATTTGGTGGGTCGTGACCCCCTGCTCTCCACCACGACTGGGTAATTTTTTTCCTTCAATAATTTGCGACAATAAGAAAAAAAAATGTAAAAATAAAGCTTCTGTTTTGATACTGAGATGCCAGGAAATCGATCTACGGCCTTCTAGATTTCAAAATTTTCTGGGGGGAGACCCCTGTCGGTGCCAGCTTGCAACGACCGCCTTCACTGGCGCTGACCCCCTCTGCAAAAAATCCTGGATCCGCGCCTGTACTGTGGAACCTTTCTACTACTAAAAGGACAATCTTTGGATAAAGAGGAATGAGGACTGAACTTTGGTGTCCTTATATTAATAGAGAGGTGTCCGGATGAGTCGTCCAGTTACCGGTACATTGTATGACGAGGATTAGAATAAAACTTTTTGAATTTGAATTTGAATTTGAGTTATTATAGTTCTCAACTAGAAGTTTGCAAGTTGCCCCTGCAATGATTAACAAAAACCTAATCGCCTACAAGAGTTAAGTTGGAGACGTTTCCAGTGAGTCCATTACAAAAAATGCCATGCTCTGCAGGCCTCGTCCTCAGATCCCAGGCCCTGGAACATGGGCCTGTCCGTGTCCCACAGAGGTCAGAACTACATGGTTACTTCACTGGCATCTCCTGGCCTCACACAGATTCCCTGCACCCAATAAATTCATAAGGCCAAACATTGATAAAAATGGAGCTTTGTTGAAAATTTATGGGTGATTTTTATGCAATTTCTGTATTTACAGACTTGTGTTGAAAATGGCAGTGGTGGTGAATTCAAAGGTTGGGGATAGGAGCGGGAAGAAAAAAAATCGATTTTACGCACTTCATCAAATGAAATTAGCCCTTTTTGCACGTCCCCTTTTTCAGACCACTGGATCTGACCCAATGGCCAGAGTACTGTAGGCCTACCAGTGTGTGATCAGTAGGCCTACCGGTACTTGATAAGTTTTCTCTGATGAAGATATAATGTATAAAAATCCATATTAGGATAAGACATATTTTGTATGGTAGGCCTACTAATTTCTTACATGACTTTGTACAATATTAGTTGTAATTTTGTTTGGTATTAAATTGTTGATTCATAAAGCATTTTATTATTGGTCAATTGTTCCCCTCCTCCTTACCTTCCCCAAGGCCACAAGGACAGTGGATGAGCTATGAACCATGAACTTTATGGTTCACCCATAAAAGTTCATAGTTTTACTATGAACTTCATAGTTTTACTACGAAATTCACGGTTATTTGGCCGCAGTTCATGGTTCAACCATAAAGTTCATGGTTCATTTTTTGCTGGGTAACTATAGGACTTGAAACTGTGACAGAGTTCCCCTACTATTATAGGCTGTTGTCACTTCGAATAAGCTGCTGCGACTTGATCAGGCGCGGATCCAAGGGGGGCGCACCCGCCACATGCCCCCCTCTCGGCCAAAAAATCTTTAAAACCGACCGTGAAATTCTGAAATTTGGAGCAAATCATTGAAATTCACCGCAGATTTCAATGTTTCTGGCACAGTGCGCCCCTCTTTCCCGAAATCCTGGATCCGTCCCTGTTGACACATAGAGACACACAGAGAAACGTGTCGATTTACCGGGAAGTGTTTCCCAAACAGTAAAGGGGAAACACTGACAAATGGGAACACTCGCAGATGTTACACCGGTATTCGTTGGCCGAAGACACCATAGCGGGATTTTCCCCGGCAAGCCTGGAAATGGTCAGGTTGCACAAAAACGTCACTGCGCATGACCGGATCTAGAATACCTATGGGCGTCAGAGCGGCGTGGTTTCGCGCTTTCTGTCATTTTACTTAGAAAACGTGCGAGTTAGAGAGAAAAAATGGTAAATTTGCATTATCCAAAACCTGTATCCCAATGTGTTGGTGCAAGTTGATGAGTTTTGCGGACTGACACTGCTACAGTTCGTCCGCACGGCCACGTCACCCGAATCGCGAATCGGTCACTCATCCATGGATGGCGAGTCATGCATGCATGCATGTCGCGTGTCGTCCGTCCGTGCATGCGGTGCCGTGGCGTCCGTGTTTGCAGATGGGGGCTTAGGAGGTTATTTTCATCTTGAATGGGCTCCTAGGTGGTCATTTTCTCTTAGGTGGTTAACCACCTAAGAAAACTTCTGCATTCGGACGATGACACTGCAGAGAGCTCTAAGGAGGTTGTATTTCTTAAAGGAGCACGGTATTGCCACTTTTTCTCGACAGCCGGCGCCACTGGGCCACTCTCCAACCCAGGGACCAACGACGTATTGGCGAGTTGACCCGATTTCCTCCGTACATTTTGTAATGCATTTTTGTAGTTCGTGTTACTGCCGCTAGGTGGCTCCCTCTACGTCGGCAGTCAAATAACGCATTTGAGATCCAATACCGTGCTCCTTTAAGTGGTTATTGTCCTTATTCCCTAACAAACCACATTGGAGTAGTTAGGAGACATATTTTGACCACCTAACGACATTTTCTTATGTGGTTAACCACATTAGCATATATTAGTGGCTCCGTCCGTGGGCGTGGCCATGGACATGGACATGGACATGGACATGGTGGCGGTCCTACTAAATTGAGACAACAAGCGTCAAGTCATGCAAGTTGAGACAACTTGAGACAACAACCCCATAGGCCTAACTTACTTGTGTCAGCGCGGTCTTCAGGAGCATGAAAATGTGTGCCGTTTCGGCTGTTTCATCGTAGGATGCCGTTTGCGTTTTATTTTGAGCATGTGAGGTGGACATGCTATTGCTAGCCTGCTGATTCGATAAAAATCGGTGAATTTCGTAGGAAATAACTAACGAATTTAGATGAAAGTTGGTGAGCCTGTCGTGTTTACCTGTTTACTTAGCCTACCCCCGGTAGGCATGGTAGGGCCTAGGCCTAGGCTAGGCCTACCTCTTTGAAGTGGTCGAACAGTCTTCGGACAGGAGGTCAATGAAAAAAATCATCAGTTTGCGGTGCGGGTTGTGACGTGACGTCAGAAAGTGGCGAACCGCGATCACCTGACGTTTATAAGCCTATGATCAGCATCTGGGCCCATATTCATAAAACCTTGCTCATGTTACTAGCTTAGTTGGCTGTTAGTTTTGTACATTGGCCTGTAGCCGTAGGCCTACTTTAGCAGGCAACTAAGCCTAGTAAGGTTTTATGAATATGGGCCCTGGTTCCTGTGGCTGGGTTTTGCTTTGTTAACTTGGGAGGTGGTGACACCATCCACATCACAAACCACGGTCTTCTGGAGGACTTTTTTCTTACATTTCTACATTATATCATTCTTGTTTTTCAGGCTCGGAATTCGGAGAAGGCCATGTATGTATTTCATTGTTGGAAGTGTTACATCATCATACAAAAGATCATGATGTAAACAAACTCACTGATTGAACATTTGGTTATCAAAAGAAATTGGCACAGTTTTATGGTTTGATCATGTTGATGGATTGTACTGTTGTGTTGGAAAAATTGGATGAGCTTTTCCATTTCAATGTCACTTACATGTAATGCAGGGCAGCCCCAAAAAATGCACAGGCACACTTCACCCCACCCCCTTTTTTTGGGCCAACCGTATAATATTATTCAATGTTATTACTCCGTATTTTCAGGACCACACTGGCCAGATGGCGAGCCGCCCACCTGGACAATACAGCCGAGAAGGTGAGAGAATGAAGAATATTTTGACCTCCCTTTCCCAAAGATTATCTTGAACTCAGGTTGAGCCACAACTTTTCAATTGTTCTGTTTTGCCAGGGCATGATGTGACAATGGAAAAGTTGTGGCTCAGCCTGAGTTCAAGATAATCTTCGTTTGGTGCATACGGCCCTAAGTATATGAAATTTGCCAAAAAACAATGTGGGCTGGAGGGTGATTGAGAGGAAAAGTCATTGAAATGCTTTACTCTGCTATTTTTCAGGAACGTAGGCCGTTTTTAGCTTCTGATTGTGACGACCTTCACAAGGCTGAGAAGTGGCGACGGCAGATCATCGGTGAAGTTTCACGTAAAGTTGCACAGATTCAAAATGGTGAGTTAGATTTGCAGTCTGAACTCTTTCTAAAAATGGAAAAAATTATTTTCTGATCAGGGGTTGATTTTGACGTGTTTTCGCTCTTTTCAGCCGGTCTCGGAGAATTCAAACTGCGGGATCTCAATGATGAAATTAACAAACTGCTACGAGAGAAAGGACATTGGGAGGACAGGATTAAAGAGTTGGATGGTCCAGATTATCGAGTAAGGTTGATGTCATTAGAGAGGATGCGCAGCTTTCTGACTCACGACTCCAACTTCAACTACGAGAATGACTTGCAGTCCGCTATGGACATCCTTGATAAAAACGATAAATAATGAATATTGAGGTCGTAATCCTAGTCGTTATAACTTGAAACGTGACTGTAATATTTGCGATTTACGTGCACTTCCGATTACGAGTTAAAATTTTTCTACCACAAAGTTATGGCATTTTATGATTTGCTGCTGTAGTGGAGAGATATGACTGATAATGTTTATGGTGGAAAGTACGGTAATGATAATAAATTGTAATTCCCATACAGCAAAATCTAAAACTTGCTCTCTTTTCCGTGTTTTTCAGAAAGTTGGTCCTAAGATGTTGGATCACGAAGGAAAAGAGGTTCCTGGTAATCGAGGGTACAAATATTTTGGTGCCGCAAAAGATTTGCCCGGTGTGAGAGAATTATTTGAACAAGAACGTGAGTAAGATTGTAATGACCTCACTTGCTTTGTCAAAGATTGCATGGATTGTTGGTTCTTGTTATGAATGCAATGAAGCCTCCCTTGGTGGACGCCTCCTAGTTGGACGCCTCTCAATATATGGACAGCAAATATCCGTTCTGATTGGTCGTGTCCTATTGTCCTGCTAGAGTCTTCATTGTGACCTCTCAGGACACTTTTTAAGGACATTAATCAGTTATTAACCCTTTCATTGCCCGTATACCGGCCACCGGTGGATCCTAAACCTGTCTAATGTTGCCTGCATACCGGTCACCAGTGACCTAGATTTTCAATAGAATCCCAAAGTGCCGATAAACCGGTGGCCGGTGGATGGTTTTAACATTGAAAATGCATAGCGGCGACGGTGCTGCCATCTGTGAATCATACGGTTAACTACCGCTGGTGTGATTTTTCGTCAGGAGAGTAAAATGTGAGGAATTTTCTAACGTTTTCGGCACTTTCGGTACCGATACGGGTATTGCTCGGCACTGAAATAGTTAATCGTTTTAGCAGTAAAAATGGTAGAATATTTAATTGGCGTCCATTTCTGTTGTTAGCTCCAGCTCCGGCGAGGAAAACCCGCGGCGAACTGATGAAAAATATTGATGCGGATTATTATGGTTATCGGGATGAGGATGATGGCGTACTGATTCCTTTGGAAAAGGACCATGAAAAAGAGGGTAAAAATAATTTTCAACACAGAATGAAAAACCAGGTCTTATGCTTGCTGATTTGCAATGCAGAATAGTTTGGCAGCTCACCTTTAAAGCCCCACTGTATTGAATGTGAAAAACGCAAATCATCGCCGCGATTCTCGCACGACGTCAGCGTAGTGTAAAATGTACTACGCTCTGTCATGTCTGTCAGAATACATTAGAGCTCTCCCTGCAGTTTTTTCCAATGCGTGCTGAAAACTAGGCCTTTATTCTATGAAGTACGTATTAGGCAAGCATTTTGGGGACCTTCACGAGGCTATGGGACCTCTATGTGCACTCTCCTAACTTTTGGAAAATATCATAAAATTCAATACTGTGGGGCTTTAAAGATGTTTCTCTGAAGGTTTGCAAAGAAAACCTGAAGCTGGAAGCCAGAAAATGTGATCAATTTCCCCTTGTTTTCTTCCAGTTATTGCCAGCCTTGTTGCTCAATGGAAAGGGAAAAAAGAGGCGATGCTGTCTGGTGACATCCCTAAATCGGATGAGGTGGCGTCAGATGAGGAGGACATTTATGCTGTCAAGGATCACGAGGTATACATGCTGTGTTCAATGTCTTCTCAATGGGGATCCAAGCTTGAAAGACGGCAGTACACTGAAACCCGTTCCTAATACAATGGACGCCGTTTGTGTGAGAAATTGATCAGGACCGGGATGTCAGTTTCATTTTAAAGCCTCACTGTATTGAATTCAGAAAGTGCTTACGTCCTCCGACGTTAGTGTAGTGTAAAATGTACTATGCTGTATCTGAATACATTAGAGCTGTGCCTGCAGTTTTTTCAATGTGTGCTGAAAACTAGGGCTTGATTCTTTGAAGTACGTATCAGGCAAGTATTTTGGGGACCTTCACAAGGCTATGAGACCTTTACCTGCACTCTCCTAACACTTTGAAAATATCGTAAAATTCAATACAGTGAGGCTTTAATAGTTTCAACCACTAGTGACACCTATTGAAAAAGTCAAAAGAGGAGAAAAGCACAAAAATTGACACACAATATATGATAAATGAAAAGGCAATTTCCAGAGTGTTTGCGAATTTTCGACCCGGTTGGGGTCGAATATTGAAAAAGTCAGCTAGGGTCCACATTTGCCGTTTCACAATTTGCAGAGTGTGGAAGTTCTCAGTGCAAAAAAGTGACATCACAATGAGCTGCAGCACAAGCTCTGGTGAGGTTAATTCTGCTGCTGAATCATTCATTCTATTCATTATACATTCCAGTTTGATGAAGAGGCAGAGTCTAGTCTTGCCGAGACATCGGCGATGCAGTCGCAGTTCATCGCACACGTACCTGTGCCGTCACAAAAAGATGTCGAGGAGGCCTTGTTACAACGGAAAAAGATGGAACTTCTACAGCAGTACACGAGTGAAACATTACAAATGGATACAACAGAAACGAAAAAAATGCTTGGGTTATAGCTGTAGTTGTTGCTGGATTATAGTTGTAACTGGATTGTGCTGTGGCCACATTGTAGCTATAGCTTGATTCTGGTCCAAGTTGGATTATAACTGTGACTGGATCACAACTCCAGCTTGATTTTATTCCGAGCTGGATTATACCTGTGGCTGGATCATAACTATACTTGATTCTGGCCCAAAGTGGATTATAGCTGTGGCTGGATCATAACTTGGCTTGAATCTTGCCCAAGCTGGATTATTGCTCTGGTTGGATCATAACTATAGCTTCATTGTAGTCTGAGCTGGATTATAGCTGTGGCTGGATCATAACTACAGCTTGATTCTTGCCCAAGCTGGATTATAGCTCTGGTTGGATCATAACTACAGCTTCATTTTAGTCGGAGCTGGATTATAGCTGTGGCTGGATCTTAACTAGCTTGATTTTTGCCCGAGCTGGATTACTGTGGTTGGATCATAACTTATATTTCGTTGATCTGGAAGGAATTGGAGGCCTGCTGTTTGTGGAGTCGGATTTACGTGGAAAAAAGGATTGGAGATTCAAGTGTGAAGGAAGGATACTTGGCTTTTCATATCATTATCAAACGTGAAACATTCATCGAAGCTGGCAGCTTAAAAATTCTGGAAAATCACTGGATTCAAGGTAGTTGTGGCTGAATTTGTGTTTTCTTATATTTGTTTTTCCGCACATAATACTAACATGACAAACACTTTGTGACTGATGCATTGCATTTGTCACGAAACGGCGTGCTCCGTTTCCAGAAAGTTGTTGAATTTCATGAAATTATGGCTAACTTGCATGCACGTCTTTGTTGGAATACACTGGCACTGATAGATTGGGACGTGACGCTTTTTTGAAAGCTGTCCATTTGGACTGCAATTGAATGAATTTGGCATCAAGACAGGATGTGATTGGTGAATTCTACTGGGTTATTTCTAGATCACGTGCGAATTTAATGACCTTACACATGTTACATACGATTCATTTTTGGTTTTCTGCCTATTTTCAATGGGCTCCGGAGACCATTGGACTGGATGGCAAACCCTTTCATTCTGGATTTTTCGCGGAAATGGGATTACCGTCCATATGAATGTGTTTATTGATACCATCGGAATTTGTGTCTGTGTTACATGAGATTCTCAAGTGCTGCGTTTAGAATCTACGACCCCACGATCAGTGACAACCACCCCTTCCAATTTGGCCCCAGGATGTGGTTACGTATGGTTCTTTCCTCTTGACAGCCTCATGGAGTTGGGGTATCTTTTGTTATCTTTGTATCTTTTGGGGGTAGAAGAAAAGGACTGCGGGGGCAGGGGTAGAATTCCATTCGAACATTGGATTACATGGATTGACAGAAAAACCCTTGTGGACAATTTTAATTTTAAAGGGAGAAAAGGGAAAAAGCTGTATATGCAGTGTGAAATAACTACTCCGTGTTGTGATGTGTATAATTTGTAAATATATTTTGATACTACAAGTATTTTTTGTGAATTTTTTACACTTTTTTGTCAATTTTTTCCAAGAGGTCAGTACGGACTACCGGTATGACCTTTCTGCACTCAAATTCAAAATGTTAGTGCATGTGTTCGGACGTAAAATGCAAGAAATTAAAATTCGTCATCCCAAAAGTATATAATACGGACGGCCAAGCTTCTAATCTAACCTACAATTGGACTGTCAAAGCTGAAAGAAGTTTGAAGAAGGGGTCAGTGATAGCCCCTTGCCCATGAGGATGGCCATAGACGTAGACTGAAATTCAGAGTCTGTACCCCACACTACACTGGAACTGGAGAATCAACGTTGTCTCCATCGCCCCCAGGCGGGACTTCACCCCCAACATGCACCCCCTCGTCTTCTGATATTGAGTCCTTTTTCCTGTACGCCTCCGGGAAAGTCTTACTCGGTTGAGAGTCCTTTGCTCCAATCTCCGACTNAATTTTTGCGATTTGACCTACATAATGCCCTCCAGGGGGCATTTTGCGCAAAATGAAATGTCTCAATATCTCAGCCCCTATGATAAATATGTCGACCAAAAGTGATGGATTAGATAGGTTGATATTTTCTACATCCGTTTAAAGGGAAAATAATGTTACATCTGTCCACCAGGGGGTGCTATTCAACAAAATCAAAAACAGGGGTATTTGAATTTCCCGCCCTTCAAAGTTCCTAGAGTGACTCTGTACCTGGTGTCCTGTCCACCTATATGTAGCCAGTGGTACACTGAGACTGGACTGATACTATGTTGAACCTTAGCTGAGAAAATGGCCACTGTGCTTTTCATCACTTGAGAAGTTCAAGGTGCTTTTATATCGTGACTATCTTTCATCAGGTAAGGTGACATACTTCAACTCATTCTTTTAAGTGGGGCAACAGTCTCAAAGCCTAATTGGTAACTTAGATCATTCAAATAGGTAGATTTGAACAGTCTACATGGTCTGCTATGGAGCATGCATTGATACAAGATGATGATCAACCTCGTCACCATGAATTACAGTAGTGCTAGCTGTGGTCTCACTAACCACTGGGGGGCATCCAGGCCACCAAATACCAGTAGCTTTACCTTGTTGGAGCGATGATGTTATTCGTATCATCATCTTCTAATGCTTGTAGGGCTCACAATATCATCATGACATATATAACTGATACATTGTCTGAAGTCAAGGCCTCAGCCTGTTCCAGTTTCAGTTCTCAGGTGACAAAATTGACATGACCACAGGCACTGTAGGCCTATTGTCTACTTGACCAATAAGTAGGGGGTGATTTATTTAGTAAGCCTAGGCCTATTGGTACAAAATGCCAGAGGCATTTNACATATATAACTGACACATTGTCTGAAGTCAAGGCCTCAGCCTGTTCCAGTTTCAGTTCTCAGATGTGACAAAATTGGTATGACCACAGGGGCTGTCTCAGAAGTACCCCGGTAGGCCTTATATTGTCTACTTGACCAATAGCAGTGGGATTTATTCAGTAAGCCTTGGCCTACTGATACAAAATGCGAAAGAGGCATTTTCTTTTGAGATTTTAAAAATATTGCTCACCTTATCCACCACTTACTAAGGTCATCTGGACTTGTTCCCATCTTTTATAACCCCTTACCACCCATTATTTACCACCAAATGGTTGTCAAAAGATATCTATCTCGATTCATCAAAAATTAATTGCAGGCCTATTATCTGATGTTAACCCCTCCTCACCCAGTAGGTCTAACACGGTATCTATCTCTATTCATAAATGATTATTAATTAACCCCCTTCCCACCCAAATGAGTCCAGAAATAGGTCTGATATTATACAACATCATGATTCACGAATTAACCCCTTCCCACCCAGTGGATGCAATACGACATCCATTCACCGAGAGATATTGACCCCTTCCTACCCAAGTGGTCTAATATTAAGATACCCGTTTCGATTCACAAAGTGACCCCTTTCCGCTGATTTTAGCGAGGAATGCTATATATTTGCTTGTGACCCATTAAAAAAGGTGCACTGTTGTATCTCGTTTTGCCTGTCTCAACCTCTTGAGTTGGCAGGTCATAGTCAGCTGAGCGCAAGGCCCATGGGCCTCTTGTTGCAGGCAACAATCACCTATTGATCATGGTGACTAGCCGATTGCCAAACCACGTACCCTACCTTAAGGCCTACTGGTATTAATTTTCCAAGAAAAAGTCTTGGAATAAGTCTTAAGCGGTTTTTCCACGGTTCAATATTATTGCACAATATGGGGCCCAAAATGGGTGTCATGTGCTTCTGGCATAATGGCGTGGGTGGGAGAAAGATTGGCAATAATTGCTCATTTTGATCCTCATATTGTGCAATAATATTGCACATGGATAGGCCACTTTAAAAGGTCTTAAATTTTATTGACACGGAGCTGCAGGAACCCTGACCTTGGGTCCGCGCCTGGCATTTATCCCCACCCTAACCATGACATTGACCCATAGAACCATTAAAAATAACCCGCTGTGGAGGGGGACTGTGCAGTTAAGCCATTATGCTGCATTATGTTTGCTGAACAGGCTAGGTAGGCTAGGTCGATCAGCAGGAAAAAATGTTTTTTTGCTGCTGCCTGCTGCAGCTTTGTTCTTTCACATTCTCCTGTCTTAAATGTTGTGTTTTTTTCAGTAACGTCCAAGGAACTCTGAGGATCAATGAGAGGGAATTGGAACTTGGCCTCACAGGAACAAAAAAATCCTGGCATGACAAGTATAAGGACAGTGCTTGGATTTTCACTGGGGGACTGCCCTATGATCTCACTGAGGGTGATATCATCTGCGTGTTTTCTCAGTAAGTAACTTGGCCTGCTGTATGACTGTCAGTGTTCTCCACACCAGTTAAAAAAACATCGGTCCGCCCCTCTTAAAAAACACCGATGGCAAAATCCGTCCCTCTTAAAAATTCGTCCGCCCCTCTTAAAAATTTGTCCGCCCTAATATAATGATTTAGATTGCTCAATTATGCATCTCAGATGCTCAGAAAATGCATCTTAGAGCACCTTAATCCAAATTTTGCTGGGGGAGGACCCCATAATAATAATAATAATAATATTTATTAAATTATAGTGCTTCACAATGTA